>UYYA01004229.1:118985-139510 GCA_900624975.1 Angiostrongylus costaricensis | reverse complement strand
GGTACGATATACCTGATCTCGTGTAACAATTGCGGAGATGAATATATTGGCGAAACGGGCAGACCTTTGTGTATCCGTATTAAAGAGCACCTAGATGGCAAACGAAAACTAAGACGAAGCACCCCACTAGGCACGCATAGGATACAAAAGCATAGCGGAGACGATTTTGAAGTGAAAGTCAATATCCTTGCACAGGAGTCCAAAACACCAGCGCGAAAACTCCTAGAGGCTTTTTGGATCAATGCCAAAAACCCTACAATGAATAGCAGGGACGAATGCCCGGAGATCATACGCGACCTGATCCCGTACGTTCGCATCGATTTTTGATGTGGGATGGTGCAGTCGTCAACCACATGCGACTATAATCAGCTGTTCTAAACTTCCTCATTGGAAGTCACGAAAAAGCGGTGGGTTTTTCGAGATGTTGTTGATCATGTAATTACCATAGAGTGTTTCGTCTTTTTGTAAGTGTTATTGAAGCCTTTGGCCTAGTAGATTGTATATCAGTATACCCTTCCAGGCTCTGAAGAAGGCGATAGTGCCGAAACGTCAGCTAGCGTTGTATTGTATTGTGTTTTTATGGAAGTAAATGTATGCTGTTTAAAAACCTCGCGATTGCTGAACAAGAAAACGACACATCTTGAAGAGTATACTTACTTACTTAGATGGAATAGTGTGAACCCCAACACTTTTTCATTTGTCTCTTTTTCACGCAGTCGTCATCCATGGCGGTGGTCCGCTTCTAACATGATGAGGTCCGCGAGGGACATTCCGTGATATATAAATCGTTTCCATCCACAGATGTAGGAAGCAACGAACACGGTTGACCGTCGTATAGGAGGTTGTCTGAGAGGACACTCATAGATCCCACTCCAGTGTTCTTTTCATCCATACGCCATTTGTTCTTATTGTATAACCTACCCATCTATGTCTGTCAATGTGTACTCTACTGGGTCTCGAAGATAGAATAAATAACTGATAGTAATTATGTGATGCAAAAATAGCGCAATTAATGCCTTCAAGATCTTCAACTCGAAGCATCTGGTTCAATGTTTGTTTTGATGGCAACGTGTTTTCTGCTTACTGACAAATCCATGTCCCAAGAATGAAAGAATGTTATTTAGAAAGATTTTTCTGTCGACGATCCGCTTAGGACGGCAATTACGACCGTACGCACGTTGGGGATTCTATGGATTTCCATACTGCAATTATGATGCGGGAAATTCTTCTACAAACATGTTATGTAACGAACTCTTCAGGGAATACAACAATAAGTGAGTCGAGCTTTTTTCTTTTACGACTAACAAAACGTTGAAGCTGGTGATAAAAAAAGCATAAGACACAATATGGCAAATTTGTAATTCACTAAGTGCATAGGAGAGCTTTGCTTAGCCGATTTCTCCCATAACATCTGCTTTGGATAAGCTATTGAACGATTACAAAGATCCCAGTAAAAAAGCCTTTGTGGAATGAATTAAAGAACCGAGTGTGAAGCATGTCATATATGACTTATACCGGCTAGTTCACCTGGAAACGTGTGACTCATGTATGAATCACGTTGTCGCTAAATTGTTAAAAAATTTTACTGTTTTAGACAATAGTTCTCCAGTAACACTTCTAACCTAAAGAATTCAGAATGTCGTTCATATTTGAAGCAAGCACCGCTCTATTTCCTTCAATCTATCTAAGTCTAAAGGGTACAAGCCTTCAAAACTACCACTATATACAGGTATCCTTACATTTTCAAGAAAGAATTGTAATCTCACACTACCATTGAATTATGACAAGCCACTGATTTTCATATCTTTTTTGTGAGGTAGGGTCATTTAACGTCGTCACATTAATCGATGTAATTGTACAACAGGCGATAATGGTGGAATCGGTTCGTATTGCTGATCTTCAGAATCCGAAGCTTGACATCTACCCATACACCAAGTTTGAATACGATCCATATACAGTTTTCGATTCATTTTACGTCAAAGTAAGTTCGATCGAGATTTCCGTTGCACTTACATTTTCCACCAACTATTCAATTATCTACTCATCCATACCTCATTGACATGTAGCACTTTGGTTAGAGCTTCCCAGCGATGCACAACGCGGACGTTGTTTAAATCCTACGCCTCGAGAAAGCCAAGCTCTTCAGTCTGCTGGAGCCAATAGATTGATATCACCGGTTAACCGGAGCTGAACCTATTATCGTTTATGCTTCATCCTTTAGTTCGCGTTAAACTGACTGTACTTATTAGTAGAGTTCTTTAGATGTCTGCTGTCTTGGCGCCTTTGATCGGTGTTCACCACCTTAGCTGGCTTTGTGTGGCAACAAGAAAGTGAAAGAAAGAGCCAGAATGATTGTTACGTGAATGAATGATTTGAAAAGAATGATTGTCTAGGTGTTTTGGTGATCTCACGGCTTTTCCTCCGTCTTTCATGCGAGGTTTTTTCTGTCTTAAGTACTCGTTGTAGAGCGTTGGCATGTATCTGCCATGAACCGTGCTCTAGCTTTATGAATTAACACTGGACCAACGCTTGAATTCGATTTTGTTGGCAAAGGAAATGAGTGGATATCCACTCACACCATTCTCTAAGTGTCAAAGGGAAATTTTTTGCTTGCGAATAACTTTCTCCTAATATTTTCTTCTACAGAAGGATATGTGCAATTCCCTGAAACAAGCTGCTGATCTAGGAGCACGTGGAATTATACTTTGGAGCACAAGTAAGAACATGAAACAACGTTGTAGCGGACTCGCAGATTACGTTCGCAATTCGCTTGGACCGTGAGTTCTCTTAAGGCTTCCCGTTCTTCATCTCTTGAAAAATATCGTTTTCTGACTTCAGTACGTCAATTCTGCCTAGCTCTTTGTCAATTAATCTGTTTTGGAAAAGAATATTATAGTAATGAATAGTGAGAAAATTAGCTAGCGTTACAATTGATCGATGGTTAACAGCATTTTCAACAGACTATTAGTCCGACAAATTCACTAATGTTGGCTTAATTGAATGCTCTCTAGAAAATGATCACTTTAAAATGCTTAGTGACTATGTTTCCATATTTTGTGCGAGCGCATGTAGCACTGTGGTGAATGTTGTAGTAGTAAGTAGCAACATCGTACCCTCCAGTAGCAACATCGTCAATGGTTCGACCCCACGCTCTCAGCAAGCTAAGTCCTGCACCTCTACGAGGTGGTAAGTATGGTATCATCTGTATTACCTGTTTTCCAGTTGGTCGTCGAGTGACTTGAACGGGTGCCAATAAATCGGTCAGTTCTCCCTGTCGCGTGCAAAAGTAGCCAAGTACATTCTGCTCCGTCGGTCGACTTGTTGGTTAACCATCACATCTTTTTTTCTAGAGTTTTCGTGAAGAACTTTGATAATCGAGGTCGGCGGTCTTCTTGTAGAACGTTTGTCATTCCTTTCATCTCCTGATCTTTCATCCTCTTTACGCCGCGACCAGGTTTCTGAAGCATAAGTTAAGGCAGGAAGAATCGTGTAGTAGAAAAGATGGACACGGAGTTAGGTGTTCTTTGCTATCCACACTAGGTTCCTTATACTTCCGAAAGCCCACCAGGCCGCTTGCTTCCTCCTGCTCAGCTCTGGAACTAACTCACTCATCTTGTTGATTTTCCGACTTTGTTAGTCGAAACTGGAACATTCAGAGATATTCATTCCGTTGAGCCTGAATAGGGCATACGTAACAAACTCGTTTTTCACGAACATCCTTTTGCGAGATTTAGTCACAGACTATTCTCTGTACTGGCTTTTTCAAAATTGGCAGGCATTAGTTCCGTTTAGCTATGCTGTTATACTGCTACGCTTGCTGTTATAAGAACGATGTCTTCAGCAGAACGAAGATGATATAGTAGCGCTGTCCATCGATTTTCACTCCCATGTTGTCCTATTCCATTGTTCCGATAACGTTCCCAAGGGTAGCAGTAAATATTTTTGGCAAGATGGTTTCGCCTTGCCAAACTCCTCTTTTGGCGTCGATGTTAAAATCGCTGTAGAATGGCAATATTTTGGTTGTGACATTTTGTTATGGATCACGAAGAGCACCTATATACTAATTGGGGACTCTGCGCCTCTGCACCGCTTCTATAGCTACTTCTATCTCAGCTAGTCAAAAGCCTCCATTAGACTGATGAACATGAGAGAGCGGTCTCTTGTACTCTCGTGATACTTCAGATGAGTCTCGCTATCGGGATGTGGTCCATCGCACTGAATCCTTTTCGTAATCCACCTTGCTCAAATGACTCTCATTCGTCCATTGTTCTGTCAATTCTGTTTAGGATGACTCAAGTGAACAGTTTATAGACGGCAGAGAGCAAGCAGATTGAGCGACGATAGCTGCCGATATCGTGGAGGTCACCCTTCTTAAGCAATAAGACAATTTTGTTGGCCTCCTACTGAATGGTAACTCTGCACTCTGACAGTTAACTGTGTGAATTGAATAAATTCTACTTTATGGTGGTTTTGCGACTTCGTCTTTTAAACTTACCAGCTCTTTTTTCCGCGAGAAATGAAATCTTGTGCGGAGGCAATAGTCTGACCTTGTTTAAATTTTTGGATAAAAATGACATGAATTAGGCAGCTATCGGTCCACTCTGATGTGATATACTTCGTTCTGGTACTTTCTATTGGAAGACTCTCACGTTCAGCCTCAAGAGTGGGGCTTCTAGAAATGCAAGCTACCATGGTCTCGGTTGTCATGATAAGCTCATGCAGACGCTTACCCTGCTCGTTCCATTCTAATCCATGGTTCCCAATGTTCTCCAGTTTTTTTGAGTTAAATCTTAGCCTTAAAATCTTCTATGGTAACATTAGAGAATGTATTGTCTTTTCTGTAGAACGTCTCCGAGTCCATATAGAACGCATCGACTTCGTCTTCGTCATAGCTTTATGTCGGTGCGTTAACGAAGAAGGTTGTCAAAGCCGGCATTGATCCACATCTCTTCAACCGCAAACGTCCGATTCTAATTGTTAGTTGTTCGAATGAATGTTCATGGACAAACTGGTGTTGACGCGAACCCCGACTCCGCTGACTCCTCCAGCCAGATCGTCGCCTTAGTCCTTCGCGATTTAGGCAGTGGCCCTGAGATTTTTTGGCAATCTCTCATTGCTCGGCCTACCCGCCGCTGTGGTATGGTGAGCTCTTTCTGGGTAAAAAAAATATTGCTCACTTATTTCACTGTGTTTAGCGTTTGATGCCCACGCATAGCTTGCTGAACTCTAAACGTTGGTTTTGGGCATACTCGCGAGTACCTTGCCAGTCTCTTCTAGAGTAGGCGAGGGAGCTTATTTGTTGGACGCAACTTCCAGCCGCTTCCCATATGTTTTCCTCTTACTTCATTGCAATCTTTTAGCCTAATTCATATGTACGATAAAATCTGCTCCATCCCCTAAAACCAGCTGCATCTCAGGTAAGCATAAGGTACATACCACCTATCCGCCACCTCGTAGCGCGTCACGTTGCATCGCGACAAACCGTCATGAGCTCTCTCTATGAGGGAAATGCGCATGTTATTGCCATGTTATTGTTATGCTATGCGGCCAGAGTTATTTTGGATCATAGAAACAATGTCTCGGTTCATAGCTAGGCCATCGAAAGTATATAAGCAAATAATACACTGTTTTCTCGATGGCCAAACGCGAAGTTGTTTACTGCAAGATTTGTTTATTACTATGGCTGACGTTTGGGCTGTTTCATCTTTGGATAAACTCCAAAAATCCAAAAACGAACTGCAAGGAGGAGTGCAATGTGACCATGTGTGATCTCGAGTTATTTCTCAGGTTAACTTTTTGGTCCGAGTCGCGCATGTTTTCACCCATGTAAGACGCTGTGCTGTTCAGCTCCGATAGTAACTGGAGGTCTTAAGAACAATAAAACAGTGAGTGTTTAAAAGAAGCTGTTCACTATACGAATAATCATTTATGTATTAAATTTTGACTGCTGAGGTTATGCTACTCTTTGACAGAGTAGATTGCGTCCCAATTTGCCTCTTCCAGGCTCTGAAGCGAGAGACTCATAACATAAGTCAGTATTATGCTGAATATATCTTGCTGTTTGTCTCCAGAAACACTCGAGCTGATACGCCAGCGTGGAATCGCACGAGCTGCAGGCAACAGCGAACTAACGTCCAAACTTGCAAAGCACTGCAGACAGGCGACAAAAGAAGATCTTAGAGAGAGAAGAGCAGCAGTAATGGCACGAAGCTGCAGAGGCTGGGAAAAGCATTGGCAAAGCCCACCGAAGCTTCACCAATTACAAGACCAAAATGACTGCTCTCCAGCGCTCAGACGGAACAGTTACAGCGTCCAGAAAGGCAATGGTGAAAATCATTCATGAATACTATTCGGATCTCTTCGTTAGCCACGTCCACCTTCCGTCATATGAAATAAAGGAGGATGGATATGTTGTACCACTGGTTCTCCCTTCCGAAATGCGACATGCCATTTCGTCTGTGAAAAATCGAACAGCACCAGGTCCGTAGAGGATAAGACCAGAACACCTGAAGAACCTTCCGCCAGTCCTCGTAAGCACACTGGCTCGGCTCTTCACACGTTACCTGTCTGAATCCAAGGTCTCTACTCAGTGGAAGATCAGCAAGACCGTATTATTATTCAAAAAGGGTGACCTACACGATATCGGCAAGTATCACCCAATCTGCTTACTGTCTGTCGTCTACAAACTTTTCATTCCAGTCATCCTAAACAGTAATGGCAGAACACTAGACGAAGAACAGTCACGTGAGCAATTAGAGTTGCGAAAAGGCTTTAGTACGAAGGACCACATCCACACGGTAACAAGACTCATTGAAGTATCGCGGGAGTAAAAAGACCGCTCTGTCTCACTTTCATCGGTTTACAAAAGGCCTTTGATTTAGTTGCGATAGAAGTAGCCATGGAAGCCCTTGACAGTCAAGGAGTCCCTACTCAGTGCAGAGAGATCCTTCGTGAGCTGTGCAAAAATTTCGCAACCAAGGTATCAGCATTCTACAACGATATTATTAATATTGACGTCAAAAGAGGTGTTAGGTAAGGCAACACCATCTCGTCAAAATTATTTACCGTCACTCTCCAGAACGTCATGCGAACATTGGAATGGGATAATATGGGAGTGAAAATCGATTGTCGGCAGTTATATCATCTTCGCTTTGCTGATAACATAGTCCTTATAACACCAAACATTAGCCAAGCGGAACGTATGCTTGTCGACTTTGATAAAGCCTGTAGAAAGATTGGTCTTCGACTAAATCTTACAAAAACGATGTTCATGAGGAACGGATTGGTTTCGTATACCCCATTCACGCTCAACGGAACGAATGTCTCTGAATGCTCCAGTTATACCTATCTAGGCCGGGAAATCAATACGATGAACGACCTAGCCCCAGAGCTAAGCAGAAGGAAACGAGCGGGTTGGGGAGCTTTGAAGAGCATCGAGAATGTAGTGACGAGAACCAAGAACACCCGACTCCGTGCCCACTTTTTCGACTCACCGGTACTTCTTGCCCTAACGTATTCGTCAGAAACCTGGTAGCTGCGTAAGTAGGACGGAAGATCATTCAGCGTTATTGAACGCGCAGTCGAAAGGACGATGCTAGGAGTATCCCGCTTCACAAAAGTAACTCATGGGATCCGGAACTCCGACCTGCTCAGCGATCAAAAAAAAAGATGCCGTTCTTTACACCAAACAGTCGAAAATAAGATGGGCCGGACACATAATGCGTATGAACGGCAACCGATGGACAAGAGCCGTTATTGATTGGATTCCGTGAGATGTTAAACGGAAGGAAGGAAGGAAGGCCACCGACCCGATGGTCAGAGTTCTACACAAAGAGCCTTGAAGAAAGATATGATGCTCGACGAGTCCTAGATCGAGCAGAACCCACTGAGCTACCCTTGCAAGCGGCAGGGAACAATAGAGGATTTACTAGCGCCCTCTCGAGTCACTCGGCGATCAATGGAGCTACAGGTGATACAGGTGATATCTTGCTGTTACAACCTCGTGCTTGCCAATCAGTAAAACAGTGTATTTTTGATCAATGTTGAGGTTAAAAGAAAGTCTTTCCTGTGCCACATAAACAAATTATGCATTTATTCACCTTTTCGATGTTACCAACTGGGTGGAATTCATAGCGCATACATATGGGTTCGATCAACAGCGGACACTTTACTATCGTATTTTTGTCTTTTAAATAGTATCTTGGATAATTTATAATTCTTAAAACTGGCTCGGATTTTGCAGTACGATTGCGTTGATACGCAAGCGGACACAACGATGTCGCGAAAAACGATGCTCTGGACGTGGCCAATGTGTTCTTCCGGAGCGGGCCTCTCAGTTCGGTTATTCTGTGATACATTCTGTATTAACTGATTTCTATCCTTTGGTTTATCAGACATCACACTCTATCACTGTATTTTTTTGATAGACTGAGTTTTACCTTCTAGAAAAGTTTCTCGTCTTCTGAAAAAAAGTGCTCATTTTTATAGTTAATAGTGAATTTTGATGCACGTACATAGATGGTTGCCATTAGAAATCCAACCTGAAATCTGTCGCCATTCACTGAGGGGTTCAGCGCCAGCGGTGAACCACGGGGTTCTTTTTGCGCTCGTCCGTCATTTGCCAAAGTTCGCAAAAAACTTGTAATTACTAGAAGCCCAACACTAAAGAAAATATTAGCTTTCTATTTTCTGCTTACTATAATTTTTCGCGATAGTGTATGATGCGAAATACAACCACAATGTTGCTGAAATATTCGCAAAAACTAGACCCCCGGCCAGACCGAAGGCACGATTACCCTTTTCGGGAGCTCGCGTATTACACACTGCACCACGAAGGCCCTTGCTTTGCATTTCTCTCAGCTAGTTCTACACCTAACGCTACCATTAGCAATCTTAAAATAATGTTTTAAATGATCGCTCTCGATAGACTTAATGTCATCATATAAAAGTTATTCAGATGCACATTTCGAATGCCACCCGAGAATTATGTTTGTAATTGCGATCCGTCTTTTACTGGGAACGAGTGTCTGTTACGAAAACATTTCGAATGGCATTATAATGGTAGTACCGGAACTGCCACTACCTTTGGCACACATCTAAAAGGAAGGCGCCGGAGACTACACAGACGACGACGAATCAAAAAGATTCCCTTCTTCAAGGTTTGGTCGTTGTTATAAACCTTTATTTTAAAATAATTGCAGCAATAACTGTCTGTTGTTGTTGCTGATAAGTGATGTTCCAACCACTTTCGTGTATGAATCTACCTAGTCTTGCTGAAGCTATCGCAGCTCCATTCTCATTGACAAACTTATGGATGCTAGTTTGACGCACTATGGATTTCGAACTCAATAGGCCGTTTCTGTATTCTAATGAGCAAACAGAAAAAATCTCTTGGCGTTGATCAATCCTAGAGGGATGCACCGTGTATTCGTCCTCACTAATCATCTTTGGAGGTGATTGAACGCATATCTATCCTTTATAATTATTCACGGTGGCCTACCAATGTATCGAGTCAGTGCTACTATCCTTCCAGACAAGTCTGGTAACAATTTGCCGACTCAGGAGGGGTAGAGGTGGGTTGGTGGGTCAAGGCGCGGTGATCGATCCCATGTCCATTGTAGGACGCCTCCGACCACTGATCACTTGCGCCCTTAAGAGCAACAACGTAAGGACTCCTCAACGCAAACATAAAGTTATAAAATATTTGTCTAGCGTTCGTTGACTCTTCACCAGGCTTACATCTTTTCAAAGCTCGAAAAGATCTTATTGCCCTGTAGCTTATAGACCAAATATTCCTTTACTAACGCAAAGGTCGCAGATGTCATGGCTCATTCAGCGAATAAAGGGTAGAATGTTCAGTGTTGATTAATCCCTGAGGAGTGCTTTCGGCTCCATTAAGAGGAATGAGTGCACATTTGTCCTAAATAATGACTTGCGGTTGCTGACCGATGTGTAAAATCACTCTCTTACCTTCCCAGATAGGGCCAGATATGCACTCACTCAACTCTGCAAAACTTACTGAAGTCGAATGCATGGCTCATCCCTTAAAGATTCATGCTTTACGCTTTTACAGCTATGGACACAGTTCTATTTAAGAACTTAACCATAATCACTGGCAATATAGTCGAAAAAATGATGGCGCTCGATTTCAGGTGTACGGTGAAGCTAGGTCACGTAGCGAAGACGGTCAACCTGCGAATGAAAATACTGTGGTAATGGGCGTTATCACATCAACGCCGTCTAGTGAAATCGTGGATGTTGATCGCCAGCTGTCATTTCCGACAATGAGCGCGACAAAGCCGAGCGGTTTTCCTGTTCCTGTAAACTTTCCACCGACATTGATGCCGACGTTAGCACCAGCTGATGTCACGACATCGGACGCTATCTTCCGATTAACTCCAATACCTTTAGACTTCCGATTAGTTTGATTTAACGTCTTCCTTTTAACAGTTATCATTTTCATTCATGTTTAATAGTGATATACGCGAGCTCCAACCAGCAAGTACAAGTGATTTCATGTAAGTTTTTGAAGGCCCATTTTCATCTTAGACGGGGTAATTTCAATTATTGCTTATACCTCTTAGAAAATTGTTTGCTTTTAAGCTCTTAATAATTCAAAACTGAAGACGTGTAGTTGCCACTCCTTAATTTTTTTGTCCCGATTCCACTGAAAGTCAAAACAAGGCCGTAATCCTACAAATCACAGAGGCAATTTCTTAACCTAAGTTCAAACTAAGAACTGTGTTAAAACGATTTTGAATATCCCTATGTCTGAGTTAAGGAGAGACAACACTAGAGACCTAACATTTCCCAAAGGGTTGTATTATACAGTTAGCTCCATTTTTGTTGTGAACCTATTGTTACCTTGACCGTTAAAGGGTCATAGTTAAAAATCTTTTTTCTTACATTATTATTGGAAGAAATACACATCATTTTTGTTTAAAACAGGTAAATGATATAAGTGGAACAAAAATGTGCTTGGAATAGAGGTTTTTCTTCATCGTGTGCGATGTGAATCAGTGAATCGTGAAAGCAACGATGGCAGGTGAGTTTAGCAGCGCCGCTTCTAGTCACCTACGGACGATTTCGGGAATACAGTGCCTTGTTACAACAGTAAGATCACCTATCTTCTGTACTTAGATACTTCCTTAAATGGCTTATTTTCACATCACGTCCGTATCCCATCACTTCTACTCGTTCAGATGTCTCGAAGCCGACATCCGTTAAGGCGGTTATGTTACCACGTGATTTCGGCTTAATGACCTTAGAGCTTATTCCACCTGTAAAGTTTATGCGTGTAACAAATATCTGTGCTTCGTAATACGTTTCAATTGCTCGAAAAGTACGACGAGCGTTATACTTTCTTCACGAGACTCTTTTAGTTCTGCAATTCTTGACTAGGCGTTAACACATAGTGGGTGTTTGGAAAGTACATGATCGTCTTTGGTTGGCGCTTAACCGTTCATCGTTCGCCAACCTCTGAGGTCGACGTCGGCATATTCCTTCGCAACTAACCATCTACGATTCCCATACTTCGTATAAGGCGATCGATCTGACGACTACTACGCTACGAACGAAGACTTGGCTTTTATGCCGTCAAACTGAACTGTAGAAGTGCTACTGTATTCCGCTTAGAGTTGTGCGGTCTGTAGAAATAACGTGCCATCGGTTATTTTTGTGTCATTTTAACGACATTACTTTGTATTTTCATTAACCATCATTTTCCTTGACTGAATAATCTGTTTTTTGCTTTAAATACAACAATATATAGCAATGTGGTCGCTGCATTTGAATTCTAGTTCGATGAAAAATTCTGGACTCTGGTTTGATATTTTACTTGAACAGATTGGTGAATTCAAGTTTGGTAACTCGAACCTAGTCACATTGTGGTATCTCACTGTATTCATTCTATAATACATCTGTATGTAGTACATATATGATAAAACCCTACTGAATTTTCTATGTTTCTCGATTTTTTGCCCTATTTTTTCTTTCGTCAGTAAAGTGCTTTATGGCTGTGTGTATGTAGCTCAGTATGTGACCAAAAAGCAGAAACTGATGTGAGCAACACGGATAAGGTGAGGTGCTGCTTTCCGTGGAAGAACGCTCGTCATCCATCTTCTCGTTCAGTAACATCCGCTACTAGTACTTAGAGACTTTGATGAGTTATCTTAATTAGTAGGTGCTGTTTCATCGTCTTTATAGGTTTTGAAAAAGTTCCATCAACAGCGCAGTTGTCTCTATGGATCGGAAAGAGGTTCCACTTCCACACATTGCAGCAAACTTCACGATTTCGGTATTGGCTTATATGAGGTGGGACATCAATGACCGATCTTCATGAACTACATGAAATCATGCGAGCGCCATTAAAGTGACCATTCGTTTTGTAATTTATTAGTAAGCCAAGATTTCTTTCCCTGGAGTCTCGAGAGCCGTGCTAGAGTTTCCCAGATTCCCACTTCATGCTAGATAGTGATATTGCTGTTGCCATTAATGTAATGGTGTTTGACAATGATTTGCTGCTAATCGCGTTTCCAGATGAAAATGTCGAGCTCGTTCTCAGTCTAGTGGCAGGTGTTTGGGTGTAGTCTGCAATAATTTCCCGCCTCACCGTGGATAGATAGTATTTTGGCCACCGAACTGCAATGTAAAGCAGGAGATCAAACCTTCCAAACAGATCATTTGTACTAAAAATTAGTTTATTAAGAACGGTTCCACATATGTGGCCGTGGTAGAGCGGTAGAACCGTGTTTCATAATGGTAATGAAATTACACAACCTAAAAATACACGACCTCACAGATCTAACAGTAAGATGAAATCTATGGAACATATGCTGACTGCTATATTTAGTTACAACTTAAATATCAGTCGTATTTCTCTTTGTGTAACAAGATCGTGGAGTGATGAAGGAATTGCAGTTGTCAAAGATGTCATACATAGTCACTGGCTACAGTTATTAGCTCAATCCCATGCTGAGACAATCCCATCTTTCTGCCTTCGAAAAATTTTTGCCAGTATCGTCTAGTAAAAGGTTTTTTACGATAGAAGAAAGCCGATGACAGCCTACGATGAAGACCTAGGAACGATCTTGGAGAGCTAGCGTTGAGCCAAGGCGAATCAACCCAGCCTCCTTTGAACGACCATTCATTGGGAAAACAAACTCTCTAGTCTGTAGTGAAACGAGCTAAACAAAAGAAGTTTTGAGATCTGCATAACATGGTTGAAGGCAGTCATGTGAATAAACGTACTTGTTTTAGGTTTCCTAAATTTTTAAGTCTCCGCTGTGAATGAAAAGTGCTCAAAGAACAGAGTGGATTGTCCGCAAAGTTATTGAAGCTGAAAACGAATTCAAATTTTCTTCACAGACGGTTAGGAATCTTGGTCGTTCTGCAAGAAATCAGAACGGAAAACTTCTCTCTAATTCATAAGAGCTGGTGACTGACAAAGACGAAATGAAGCGGTATGCTTTCTTTCAGGAATTTAGGAAAAAGAGCTTCCCACTACAGTAGCGTAGTCGTAGAATGAAGAAAGTGCGGGGCCCATACGATTTTTCGTGAAGATTGATCATGCAAGTACAAGTAGCACTTATGAAAAAGTACAGTTTTCTAATACTTGGCTGTAGTTTTATTCAGTTTATTAAGAAATTTGGTGACCAATAACACTATTTCAATTTTCCGTTAAAGGTTATGATCGCTTCTCACGTTTAAGCGACTAGAAGGTGTCCGCTCATTTGTCGATCGACTCAGCTTTCAACCATCCATAACGGGAAATTTTTCTCAATCACAGTATCGTTTTGTATTAGCAGTTAAAAAAAAATAAAGTGCTTCGATGTTAATCATAATGAATGTGCTGTGCATTCAACTCTATTCGTAGCACCATAGAAATGCATGTGTTGTTGCACGTTTAGCACTCATTATGACTTTTGGAGCCTACTGGTGTTTCGAGACACTGTTCTCATCTTCTGTGAAAGACTGGTGACAGGTGGCAATACCCGAGGAGGTAAAGGGTATGGTTTCTACGAGGCTCGATGCCGAACCAAAGACGTCTGTAGCACCCAGTGGCGAAGTGACCGCGCTACGGAAATAATACTCGCATACCACTTTAAATCAACACAACTCAACTCATAGTGGATTTTATTCATATATTTATTTTATTTTATTTTAAAAATAACGTTTAATTTTTATTTACTGCCGGTTATTATTTTTTTATTGCCAAGACATTGCTTGAAATACAGCCAAAATGATAGTGAGATTTCAGCAAAACCCAGAATCCCAGGTGAGCTTCAAATCCACGATTTCCATTTCCGAAGGTCCACGTGTTACGTGTTATTGTGCTTGCAATAAAAATTATTGGGTTCTAAAAATCTTTGCTTGTAGCACACGATTCTTCTAACTCTAGAAAAAAAGGTAAGGCTCTGAGCATTGATCAAGGGATACGCCATGCATTCGACTTCATTAAACATCGTTAGAGGTGAATGAACGCATATCTGGCCTATATAATAGCTCCAGGTAGTCTACCGATGTATCGAGCCGGTGCTGCTGTTCTCCCAGACAAGTCTGGTACCAATTTGCCAACGCCGGAGGGATGAAAGTCGATTCCGCGTGGGTGTTGAAGAGCGCCTCCGACCACTGCGCCGTATTCGCCCTTATTCGTACTCTACGACGACAAAATTATGGCCTTCCAGAGATCAAGACATACATTTATCCCACTTTTTTCCTTGAAGCTTCTATTCCGAAAATTTTGCGAAATATAATTACTATAATGCTGAGATATTTGCAAAACTCCGAACCGCAGGTGCCTGCAATGGAGAACGAACATGCTGTTGTCCTTTCTGGGGAGTAACGCGTTCACCACCACACCATGCGTGTCCATTGCTTCGCCTCTCTTTCAGCCATCAGTAATCACCCGTCAACGGACTTGATCTGGGGAGCTCTCATCGGCATTGAACCCAGTTAAGCTGAGGCTGTAGTCGAAATCACAATGTTTTGCTTTGGTGGAGGGCCCCGCATGGTGAGACGGTGAACGCCTTACTCCCAGGAAAGGACAATAGCGCGTTCGTTGCCCACAATAGACACCTGCGGTCTAGAGTTTTGCAAATATCTCAGCAACGATGTGGCTGTATTTCGCTTAGTACCCTGCGGTGAAAGCTGTGGTAGACAGAAAATAAAAGGTAAAACATAACTATCGCTTCAGCTTAACTGAGTTCAATGCCGATTTGGGCTTCCCAGATCAATTCCGTTGACGGGTGATTGCTGAAGGCAAAAGATCGATACAACTAGCTGAGAGACAGGCCAAACGGAGGAACCGCATGGTGTGGTGGCCAACACGTTACACCCCGGAAAGGACAATAGCGCGTTCGTTCCTCACCGCAGAACCTGCGGTCCGGAGTTTTGCAATTATCTCAGCATTATAGTATTCATTGAAATATTATTATGTTCTGGGCTAGATGACAATGATATGCACTTTTGCAGGATGGGTTGTTTGGAAAAAACAAGTCATTATCACCGGACAATCATACCAACAACAGTCGCCCTATACAGAAAAGGAACGCTGAGTGAGATTGCCTCGTTTAAGCTGTATTCCACTGAGGAAGATACTACTCGATACGACGATGACGACACCACATGGAGAGTACGAACCGCGGCGCACCATCGACTCGGATCATTGGCTTTGAGGAAGACGAAGACGTCGAAACGTTGGCCGAATAAAGTCTATTTATCATACTCGTGTTAGCTCAACAGTGTAAACACACGTTCCTGTCACGATCACTAGCAATGCAGTTATTTTTCAGTGCATTATAATACAAGCATAAAGAATAAAGTTGAAATGTAGAATGGAAATGTTCAACATCTTTTATTATGTAAGTAAACAAGTTTGTCGTTCTGAAAAAATGTTTTAATTCTTTGTGTAGCAATTAAACCTTAACTGATTATGCAACCACAATAATGCTGAGATATTCGCAAAACTCCGTACCGCAGGTGTCTGTGGTGGGGAACGAACGCGCTATTGTGCTTTCGGGGCAGTAACGATGCGTTCACCACCACACCATTCATGTCCTTCGTTTCGCCTGTCTCTCAGCTAGTTTTCTTAACTGATGAATTTGTTATTATTTTTACCTTTTCACTTGTTTACAATTTTTCACATAGTACTTCTTATTATTTTTACTTTTATTGGTACTTATCCTCCCAGTAGTTTACCGCCTAATCATGGCTAGGAGGTGTTTCTGTGTCGGGCTATGATGAACAGAAGGGGATTCATCCCCAGACAGGGTTTCCCAAGCCGAGAAGGAGTCCGACGTTTCTATGAGAAAACCCAGCTAAGAGTAATAATACCAGGATCCGTCATTGTTCACTATCCTGGTAGCAAAGTCGTATGGTGGGAAATCTCCGTCAGGTCCACAAGGGCGGCGACTGTTTGTGGTGGTGACGACCTGAGGCAAACTTTGGCTTGGCTGACTCGCGGCTCCAAAGAACCACAATGGCTAGTCCACTAAAACTCCAAAATTATGAAGATTTTGCTGAGGCCCGCACAGCCAGTGAGAACGTCCAAGCATCCAATTATCCAAGTATTGATACTTATTATTAACGAATCTCAGCACTTACTGCGTTCGATTCGTTTGCTCACGTTCCACCATCCACGAAGATCTTCGAACTTTTCACTAACGCTTGACGGTAGTCGCCTACTCTGTGAATGGCGTTGAGCGCTGGTCAAGTCGATTCTCCCTGATCTCTTGGATGGCACACTGGTGTGTTCCCACGCTTACGTAGGTAATTCCTGAGCTGTTCCTGAAAAGCTTGGCACCAATTTCCCAATTTTGGTAGAATGGAAGGTTTGATTTACCAGGCGTGGGATCGAAATCATGACTATCCGTGTGTTGTAGGGCTCCGTCAACCACTGTCCTACATGTGGCAATTTTCAACAAAAAAAAAAAATAACCACAACGTTGCTGAGATATTTGCAAAACTTTGGATCGCAGGTTTCCCACCATAGACAGAGGTCCAGAGTTTTGCAAATATCTCAGCAACGTTGTGGTTGTATTTCACTTAGTACCCTGCCGCGAAATTATAGTAGGCAGAAAATAAAAAGGTTAAAAAAAATAGTTGGCGGAAACTAAGCAACTGATCTATAACTTTTTTGACTTACTGGTTATTACTTTTTCTTAGCAGGATATTATGTGAATCACAGCCACAATAATGCTGAGATATTCACAAGACTCAAACAATTGGTGTTTGGAACCGACTATCTAACAACGATTCTTACCAAATCAAAAATCAAAGAAATGTCATGAAAGAACAGTCGCATTGATTCTACTTTGCGCCATAGTCCAAGAAGCCTATCAACCCCTAGTGACTTGAAAAATCATTCTTCACCCCTTTTAAGAGCGCATTTTTTCCTAGTTTGTTTCAGTCTGCTAGCGGGATTCTTTCTCTTATCGATAATATCATTTATGCAGTGTTGATCGGCGAAAGATCTCTCGACAACCGCTGGTTATTTCACCAGCACCGACAACTACTGACTGACGTCTATGATTTCTTTCACTCGTTTTCAGGAATGAAAGCCATCATAAATCACCTGGTGCATTTACAGGTCGTTTTCATTTGTCATTTTGTTATAAAACGATCAGTGGATGTTTCTTCGCGCGTCCAAGGATGTTGTGGCAACTTTGTTTTGATCGTTACTGCAGTTCGTGTGGATCAATCTTCTACTTCTTATCGAGTTATTCATTGTTATTTCCCAATTTCCGTCGATTACGCTCAGAATCGTGTTTACCTCTATACGCTTGAAAATTTATAAAATTGGCTAAAGTCAAGCAACAATGTCGTCCATGAACGTCTGGCTTATTAGTGGGCTCTTCGTAACTTTTAAAATTATCTTCCTAGCGTTTTTATATTTTGAAGCCTATCTAGTCTCTCATATATTTCATAACCTACTACCTTCTTTCTTTTTTTCGCCTATTCTTTTTTCTGTGCTTTAAATCCTTTGCAGATTTATTGTATTTCGTCTACTTCTTATCGAGTCATTCATTGTTATTTCTTAATTTGTTAATGAATGAACTGACAGATAAAGTTATGTCAGAACTCTAGCGAACAAATGTACCTCGACCAGGAACAAAATAAGCAGGTTCTGTACAACACACACCGGTGCATCAGTGTTCGATGTCAGGGATGAGAACCAGTGGAAGGCGATCGAAGAACGGAAATCTTCCCAACACGACCTCATAACATTCCCACCATGAAGCTGCCGATATGAGCACATTCTCCTCCAAGGCCGATCTTCAGGCTCTTTTTGAGGGTGCAAATTTCATCAAATTCAACTTAATTCCCTACAAGAAGAATGGAGCTGGATGATTGACATAGGCCACTTAAAGATGAAACTATCATGCATGGAGAAGACGTCCTATCGCGAAGTGTTGATGGAGTGGGCCACTTTGTTCACCTTCCCGTTGTCCATCTCGCTACTACATAAGATCCTTCTATCTCGTTTAAGCAACCATCGTCTTTTACATCAGCATTAGAGGAGGGTCAGTCCATTTAACCGTAATTTGCTACTTACCAACCAATGCAGCTGATGAGAGCAAATTGTTTGGCATTTTTATCGTCGCTTCAACAAAATCCCCATCATATCATGTCAATTTACCATTACCAATTTATTGCCACATGGAGGAAGGAGTCCACAGCTCAAAATCCTTACTATTATCAAGTTCCTGCTGTAGATTTTATCAAAGTGATGCAAAGGACCAGTGAAAACGAATACACAATTGGGAAATTTTGAAGGGAAGACCAAAATAAGGGTGAAAACTGTCCCTAAGGATTTTTGTCCAAAACGCATCTTCGCACCAAAACCAAAAATTCATTTTTTAGAAGAATGGGAAACACTGTTGGAAATTGGAATGAGCTAATGGCACAATCCAAGCAGAGGTCGAGTATATCTTCATGAACGTTGTCGCCACATTGAGAGTGCCACCATTTTGTGCTGCGCCCTATCGCCGCCTCTTTCGTGACAGAAATCGACTCGCCCACAAATTTGAGAAACAACGCCTACTATCGCCAGGAAAGAAAACGCCGGCAGTTTATGAGAAAAATATTCTTGGACACAGGTTGCTTGTCGAAGGTCTTAAATGTCGCGCTGAATTGATCTCAGTTTCTTAACCACCAAAATTTCGCATAGCCCTTCCAACTACGGGGAAGTTAATCGAGAAGAGAAGGAAACTGAAGCTTGGTGTTATTTCAACGAGCTTAAGCTAGCTGGCAACAGATGGAAGATGCAGAAGATTTCTGTAAAAAGGCTTATATCTTAGAGGCGAGAAAAATTTGGAAGTAATAGTTGGAGGCGCTTCCTCCTCAATCTATTTCTTTCCGAAATTTTTTTCCTGATTCATAAAATTTCCGCTGGACGAAAATGATCTCGAAGTTTTCATTTTGAAATTCAAGTTGTTCCTAAGAATGTGGAGGGAAGTATACCCCACGTTTTTTGGGTTGGAAGCAACAAACTCAATGCGTTTTTCGTAACTACTATGATATCTCTCGAAAGAAAAGGACCCAGGCCACTAGAGGACCTCACGTGAGGCCGCTCTATCTAAAAAGGGTGGGGTTCATCTTTGAAGATCTACAAGCAGTAGCTGTGATTGCAGAGATTTGTCAGAAATTCCACATAATGCCTGTCCCCACTTTTACAGCCTCGAAAAAATGTCTTTTACAGTTTTTATCACTGCGATAGCGTAGCTTTTTGATGGACCTATGTGATGCAGCCTAACCGAAGTGTTTGTAATAGCGTTTAACGTATAAATGGATAGAGAAGCTTGTCGTGAAGAAGTTGCTCGCTTGAGGCAAAAAAATGTAAGCATTGGTAAGAACATTTTTATCAAACATTCGGTTTTTCGGCATAAATGAAGTAGAGAATAATATAGGACCGAGTATGAATCGGAACACTTACTTGGTTCTTGAGCGGCCCGTTATCACTAGTTGTGCGCACCCCAGCATAATCACCATTTTTCGGAGACTTGCTGGTTAAGCCATTGTGATTTCCTCGAATCCCGAGAACAGCTTGACCAAAGTCTGCTCCAGGTCGTCACCACCATAGGCAGTCGCAGTCCTTGTGGAAAACAGGAAGATTTGCCACCATGCGACTTTGATACCAAGGCGGTGGTGGATCCTGGTATCGGTTTACTCTTAGCTAGGTTTCCTGATAGAAATGCCAGACTCCTTCTCAGCCTTAGAGAACCTGCCGCGGGAAAGAATCCCCCAATGTACATCGCAGTTCAATACACAGGAACACCCCCCAGCCACGATGAGGCGGTAAACCGTTGGGAGGATAAAACGAAATAAGTTCAGTAATGTTTAACGTTTTGTTTTCTGCCTTCTATAATTTTCATGGCAGGTTACTAAGCGAAATACAACCACAACGTTGCTGAGATATTTGCAAAACTCTGGACCGCAGGTGTCTATGGTGGGGAACGAACGCGCTATTATCCTTTCCGGGGAGTAACGCGTTCACCACCACACCATGCGGGTCCTTCGTTTCGCCT
>UYYA01004229.1:29269-118944 GCA_900624975.1 Angiostrongylus costaricensis | reverse complement strand
GACAGGCGAAACGAAGGACCCGCATGGTGTGTTGGTGAACGCGTTACTCCCCGGAAAGGACAATAGCGCGTTCGTTCCCCACCATAGACACCTGCGGTCCAGAGTTTTGTAAGTTCAGTAAATTCGCGATCGGAACGAAAGCAAATCAGAACGGGTAAAGAGACTTCCAGTGAAGACGTTGAGAGGCAACAATGAGGAATTGTGCGGGAAAAGAGCAGAAAGGGCCGCATTCGAGCGTGTTTCCGATACCTTGTGAAGTGTAACAGCCGTGTACAACGTCTTTGACGTGCTTGTAATGCAGTTGCTGGAGATATACTGAAGACACGCTGGATCAATCACTGGTTCGATCCTGTGCTCCGAACTCACCAAATTTCCCATCCGACCGCGGTTGGAGAATTGATGTTGGACTTTCTTGAGAGGGTAAAGAAGCTGACTTGATGCATCCATCGGTAGGCGATGCCTTCATGAGTGATTTTATTGATCAATAATGCCTTTAATCACCTCAACAATAATACGAATGAGTCGGATGCAAGGCGCATTTTTCAAGCATTTATCAACGGAGGACGGTTTATCCTAATATCCTCTATACAATATCTTTCTGCACAAATTAGACTTTCGAAAAGTGCGCCATATTCGAGATTCAAGCAGCAGCCTGCTATTCTGGTAAGAAGAGTCGACGACAGACAGATGAGAAGAGCAGAAAGTTAGACTTGACGACAACAATCATCTACAAGATTAGCTGTGCTTGTTGGTCCTATCAACCAGGTGTATCATAATCGAAGCAGACCATCACCATGGATGACTATCGTAGAGGAAAGAAATGAGTAGAAGCTTTACTGGATGCCGCATTGCTCACTAAGAAAACTTTCCAGGTAAAAAGCACCTACCCAAATAATTACCCAAATAATAAATAAGTAGGTAGCTGAGTAAATACCTTTCTGTTATTTGTTCATATGAAAGCGGGTAGCCCAATGACACAGTGGCGCTAGTCATCACGAACATGGTAGTGGTTCGACTCTATCCCGAAGTCGGAAAACTGCTATCAGACTTGTCCAAGCTCGGATCACTATCTCCAGTCCACTTGAGAACGCTCACAGTGGCTATCCTAGGATTGCAAAGAGAATCAACGCGAGCAGCATACAACGACATTCATAACCAACACGAAAATCCTCAAGCAGTAGTTGAACGTACCCGCATGTCTCAAGATCTTCCTGGATGATGGTTGCGAGGAAACAAATCGAATGCAGGATGGGCTGGGGTCCAAACAGAAGATATGAACATAGGTCATATAGAAAGAAATAAAATATTTTATGACATATTTTGTCTTTCTATACGTTAACATCCTATTTTCCGGTTTGTAAACTCAAATTTATGGCATTAATTGTGTACCGTACCTCGAAACGACGGATCTCCCTCATATGCAGGATCTTGAGACGGCTAGACCCGAGGCTACATGACGCGTCCCCAGGTGGCGGATAGGGGGTTAATCGCAGACCAAAAGCGGCTTATGCTTTTCTGAGACACAGGTGGATCCAGGGGATGGACTACCTGTTTTTGCTGCGCTGATATGGCACGTACTTTATGTATCTGCTAGGCGTATTCATACATGCGTGTGTGGGTGCGTTCTCGCTTATGCGAATTGTATTCTACGAGTTAATTCGGCGAAAAGCCTGCGATCAAGTGACAGGGAAGTATATGGGAGGCGGATAGGAGTCGCCTCCTACAATTAAGCTCCATGTATACTTTGGGAGAGACTGGCAAGCTATCCGTGATCATACCCAGCTCCACGTTCAGAGCCCAGCGACCTATACGTGGGTGTCAAAATACTAAACACAGTAAAAAACGGGCTTCATTTCCCTGACCCCGAAAGAGCCCCCAATTTCGCAGCGTTGAGTAGGACGAGAACGGAGAGGCTGCTAAAATCTCAGGAACAATGGAAGATGCCTGGATTACAAAGAACTATGGTGACGATCTGTACCTACAATGCACGTACACTTGCATCCGAGTTCTCGATAGAAGACTTGCTCATGCAAGCAAGAAGGATAAGGGACCACTTCATCGGCCGGGCCGAGGCCAGACGACACCACCCATTCAAAGCCGTCTGTGATACCGAAAAAGAACTGTTCCTCGAAACATGCGACGGTTGAGGAGTAGGCGACGTCGGCGTTTTCGTCAACACGAGTTTGTCCATGAACATCGATTTATTCGAACAGCTTACAAACCGAATCGTACGACTACGATTGAAAAGATGTGGATCAATACCGGCTCAGACAATTTTCGTCGTTTACGCGCCGACATCAAACTGTGAGGATGAAGGAGTTCTATATGGACATGGAGAAGTTCTACAGAGAAGGCCATACATTTCTCAAGGTCGTCATTGGAAAATTCAACGTCAAAACTGGACCAAGAAGAACGTCTGAAGAACATCACATGGAGACCTACGGATTAGAAAGGACCAGCATGAGCGGCTATCTGAGTTTATTATGGCGACGAAGACCATCCATGCTAACTCGCAATTCCAGAAGCCCCACCTTCAACGCTGAACGTAGGAGTCTTCCAATGGAGAGTACCATAACGAAATAGACCACATCATAGTAAACAGGTTTTGCCTAACCAATGTCACTGTTGTCCAAAAATTCTACACGGGATCAGACCATCGCCTCCCTCGTGCAAGTCTATTTCTCGCGTGAAGGAGAAAAAGCCGCTAAATTCCAAAAACGAAGTCCCAGAACCACCGCAAACTGAGATTTATTCAATTTATGAGCCGACTGTTGGGAAGATGTCGTTATCGGTAACATCGACGAAGCATATGACCAGCTCATGCGACATTTTCACGTTAGCGCTATGAAAGCTGATAGTTCGAAAGCCACCAAGAGACGTCTGTCTCCAGAAACATTCGAGCTCACACGCACAAGCTTGCAAAACAATGCAGACAGACGATAAAAGACGATCTTAAAGAGAAAAAAGCAGCAGTTATGGTCGAAGCTGCAAAGGCTGGGAAAAGCATTCACGAAGTCCCAAGAGGCCTCGCCAATTACGAGACCAAGATGATTGCACTCCGACACCCAGACGGAACAGTTACAGCGCCCAGAAAGGCAATGGAAAAGTCATTCACGAATACTACTCAAATCTCTTCGACAACCACGTCTCGATTCTCCCTTCCAAAATCCAACATGCCATTTCACCGATGAAAAATCGAATAGCACCAGGTCCGGACAGAATAAGATCAGAACACCTGAAAAACCTTCCGCCAGCCCTCGCAAGCGCGCTGGCTCGGCTCTCCACATGTTATCTGTCTGAACGCAAGGTTCCTACTTAGTGGAAGGCCAGCAAAACCGTGTTATTGTTCAAGAAGAATGACCTACACGATATCGGCAACTATCGCCCAAACCGTTTCCTGTCTGCCGTCTACAAACTTTTCACTCGAGTCATCCCAAACAGGATTGACTGAACACTAGACGAAGAACAACCACGTCAGCAATCAGAGTTGCGAAAAAAAATTTAGTACGATGGACCACATCCACATGGTAACAAGGCTCATTGAAGTATAACAAGAGTACAAAAGACCGCTGTGTCCCACTTTCATCGATTTACAGAAGACCTTTGATTCAATTGAGACGGAAGCAGCCATGGAAGCCCTTGATAGTCAAGGAGTCCCTACTTAGTACATAAAGATTCTTCGTGAGCTGTACAGAAATTTTACAACGAAGATATCACCATTCTACAAAGATATTAACATTGACGTCAAAAGAGGAGTTAGGCAAGGCGACACTATCTCGCCAAAATTATTTACCGCCACACTCCAGAACGTCATGCGAACAGTGGAATGGGGATAATATGGGAGAGAAAATCGATGGTCTGTAGTTACACCATCTTCGCTTTGCTGATGACATCGTCGTTAATTTAATTCACAGAATTCGCTCATATAAGCCTGTTATTCTGATGGGAGGGGCACATTACGCTTCCATGTGAATTCTGTGCGGTCGGTCTTCACGCGACATACTCAGTGGAAGACTCATAGAAAGCGGTGAGTGTGCAGAGCCATGCTAAATGTGATTGAAATCTTGGTTTAGCATTTTCTCTGTTTGGTTATGGTGGTGTTTGGCCGAATGGATTGCTGTCAACTTGACCCCTCAAGGCTCTGAGGAAGGCGAAATCCGCCGAAACGTCAGCTTGTACGTAAATAAATAAAGAAATAAAATAGCAGCTCGTGTTTGCTGAACAGAAGTAGAAAGATAATGCTGCTGTTTCTTATCTATTTACTACAAGGTACAAAAAATTGTCTTCAAGCTGTCCTGACATCTTTCCAACCATCATATTCGTGAGCCGATCCAAAAATATGCTGGCTTTTACATCGTATTGTGGATTTTTCTTCGTACTTCTTCGAGGCACTTTCGTTGCTTTCTACTTCTCGAATTTTAATTTTTTGTTTCATATCTTTGATTTCCGATGAAGAAACAGTCGCTCGTCATTTTATTCCTACTGTGTTCTCACTTCGCTCCAACACAGACCATACTCCTTGCAAACCAGTTCGGATGTGGTGGCGGATGCGGTGGCAGCAGTGGTGGTGTTGATTTTCTTGGAATGCTAACTACAACCGCTGCTGCTACTACGGTAAGACGAAAATTGCTCATTATTGGACTTCGCATTAAAAATTGCTAAATACTTTTTTCGATCAACACTGAGAAAGTTCGAAAACGACGTCAAACAAAGAAGGATTTCACTGTTTTCTTAATAAGCAGAGGCGACATCCTTAACAAGATTCATTCAGTAAAATATTGGGTGTTAGAGGAATCCTGAGCCACGTATGACTCTGTGAGACTCTTTCCTTACTAAGTAACGTGAAGACTTATAGAGAACAAAATGGATCTGAAAATGGCAAAAGCACTGAGAGCTCAGGCAATATTGCACTGAATAAATCTTGTTCTTAACAAGCTCGAGTCTGCTGATCAAGATAAAGGTGAATATTTTTTATCAATAACGAGGTTAATAGAATGTCGGTCTTCGAGAAGAAAGATCTCATTATTGTGCTTTTTTCAAAGATTTGCTGATAACAAAGATCACTCTTAATGAATGCACCTTGACGATGATGATGATGATAATTATAATGAAGAATAAGAAATGCACGAGTAAAGAGATCAGTTGGGTGGGCATAGCACAGTGGTAAGTGACGCCCTCGATCAGGGAGCGAAGGCGCCAATTCGATCCTTCCCCCGCTCTCCTCCAATCCACGTAGGAACGTCTCATCACAACTATCTGCTCCATTGCAAAAAGATTTGACTCCACGTGCATTTTATGACATTCATAAAAAAGATAAAATCCTCAAGCAACAACTGAAACAGTACGCGAAATGTTTGAAAACCATTGTGGACGATAAATGCGAGGAAAACGAATCGAATTCAAGAAGCGCTGAAATCTCAATGGCAGACGTATTGATGAGTGATGCAAAAAAAAAACCAGTTTACAGCAGTTGGAGTTTCAGTGGTTATTGAGATCTTTTACAACTTCTTTAGGGGCGTGTGTGGCTCAGTGGTCGCAGGCGCCCTGCAACACACATGTGGAATCGATCCCCGCGCCCAGGGCCCACCAAGACTTTCATCACTCCGGGGTCAGCAAATTGGTACCAGACATACATCGGTAGGCCATCGCGAGTCATTGTAAAGGCCAGATATGCATTCAATCACCTCCAAACAATGCTTAATGAAGTCGAATGCATGGCGCATTCCTCAAGGATTGATCAACGCCGAGAGCTTTGTCCGCATACCCTTTTACCACTTCCATGGGACGTTAAGCTGTGAGTTGCTGCTTATTTACACGCTATGTGAACGACAACCGTTACTTTATTTATACGACTCATCGTCACATATTTTCCGCATCCCACCACTTCATTCATCCGCTCCAGTTCCTGCAGCGTTTATCAGCGGGCTCTTCGACTTAATTCTCGCCGGAATCCCAAGTAACTGGTAGTTCAGCTAGTCGGTTTTCAACAGTTTATCACGGCCTGTCGTTAGCCTATATGGATCACAAAAAGCTCTTCCCATATAACTGTGACAAAAATTTTACGGCCTTAAAAAGGAGTTTTAATCAGCGCCGGAAGTTGTTGACTAAGATGCATATGTGTTTTGCAGAGAGTCTCTAACCACTGTGCTTTTCACGCCTTTGTGCAGGACGATACAATACAATATCCGCTTTTACTGGTACCTAGCTGGAAACTATGAGCAAAAAGGCGTTTTTCCTGCCACATCGAAAAGATGAAAGTGCCGGAAAGCGCTTCTCTCCCAACCATTCGATACGCGGGTCGATAATGAAAAATGAAAAGGTCCGCATAAAAAAAAAATGAAAAAAAAAAAAAATGAAAATGAAATTTGACAAGGACTATCCGATTTCCTCTTGCACTTCGCAATCGCAATTCTTTACAAACATTTGCATGTCTCGCTCTTCGACAGGGTCCCACATTTACGTAGAAAACCGTGGAATGTTTCACACTTTCTTCACCATTCATACGAGTTCTTTGATAGCAACCATGTGAGATCCGTAGTCAGTGACAACGCAACCTCTTGCATACTATGACGTAATCTCGCCTAGCAACTCCAATCGCAACGATGGAAAAAACTTTGCTACGATGTTGCTGAACGAAGAACTGACGACGAACGGATTTTTCACGAACAAACGAAGTCAACTGTGCCAATCAAAATTTTATTTGGATACTTAGATACATGGATGACGTGACTTCGCTGGTTTAGCCATTGTGGTTCCCTGGCGTCCCGAGGTCAGCCAGATCAGAAGGAGATTTCCACCATTAGACTGGTTTGATACTAAGACAGTGGTGGATCCTGGTATTGTTTTACTCTTAGCTGGGTTTCCGGAAGGAAACGCCGGATTCTTTCTCAGCCCGGAAGGCCCTGCAGTGGAGATGAATCCACCTGATGTACATCGCAGCCCGACACCCCGACACCCAGGAACACCTCCCAGCCACGATGAGGTAGTAAACGGTTGGGGTTGGAAGGAATCAAAACTTAGGCAAGAAAACAGTTAACAATCTTTTACGTCGCTTAAAAACAAGAGAGGACAATCCGTTTGGCTCTGATTTACCCCTCTGAGATGCCCAATGCATTTGATTCCATTTGTAGCAAAGCAAGGGCATCTGCATGTTTGTTCTTTATAACGGCTTCTAGGCATCAGCATCCATATCCTGTCAGCGTTTTTATACACTTTCACACAACTATGATACCAATTTTACCGAGGGATTAAGATGTTAGATTGCGCTGAGAAGTTCAAACCAATGTTTGCATTGCGTTACACCTCTAACCAGTACGCTATGTGCGTCCATCGGCGAAGATTAATAAAGAGAAAATTTGCTTATGTCGAAAATTTAACTACTGGCTGTAGGCAGTGGGATACTACGTCCTTGAGGTCTTAGTACATCTCATTGAGAGGCATCAATAAACGTTTATCAATGAATGTTTGGTCGAAAAATCACAAATAGTCACCTCTATGATTGATTTCTTGATCAAATCATTCAAGACTACTGGTGACTGAATGTTATGAGGGTTCTTCTTTCAGACAGAATCATCACAACCGACCACGCAAAATGCTTTTCAACGAGCCGGTTGGCAGACGGATGACAAAGGTAACGTCTTCATCGGCACGGATGACGCGAAACTACTTCTGATATCTGTCGGCTCGTACTGGCCCTTCCCTAAGGATTATCGTAAATGATGATCACTTCGCCTCGATGGCTCACCACCACTGTGAGTGATTTCAAATGTAATTCTATTGAAATTCACGAGAAAAATCCAGCTCCATCCGAAAGCACTGATATCGCTATGAATGTACATTTGGGCTATTATCACATTTCAGTGTATTTTTATTGTTAAAATCCGAGAACGTTGTAATAAATCACGATGCCTAGTGTTTTCTTATGCATGACAAAGTGTTTCAACGGATGAAACCAGTCGCGACGGGACAAATTATTTTCATCGATCAAATCAGACACGAAGAATTTTCTTAAGACGTAACACTGAAAAAACCAGTACTGAATCGTCGTCTTTGTCTACAGGAGAGCAGTGTTCATTTTATTCCTCCGCATTGTAGCAGCAATTTTTTCGTTTTAATGCAAAAATAAACTCTTCAAATTGAAAGAGCGAAGACAGCATCAGTTGTTCCAGTAGTAACAAATTAGTCGGTCTGAATCTCTAACCTCTGCTCTACCTCCAAATGGTTTACTTCCTTTAGCGTCGCTGGAGGACGCTCAGAAGTATGTAGTGGTGATCCACAGCTAAGAGTTCGTCTCTACAGCAGGATCACCATAAAAACTCAGAAGCGTTTTGACATCTTTATTTAGAACTTCGACGAACCTATAAATTCTATGCAATGGAAAAATCCAGCGAGTTTCAAATGTTCGCCTGGGAATAAATTTCTGCGATGAAAGAGCCTGGTCATAGATCAACCTGCTCACTTTTAACAGAGAAGGAGGCTTTCTTCTTCCAATATCTTTTTAAGGATTTTGAACGATTTATAATAATGCTGTTGCGTCTCCACTGAGTTCGTAATACCTTATCCTCTAGGACTCTCACACAGAGGTTTTCGTCAGCGAACACCACCCCAGGTTCGCACAAGCTTATCCTAAACATACTAACCTGTTTGGCAACGAATCTGACTTCCTATCACGGGTCAACAATGTTCGAAACTCGGAGACTCAAGGAACTGAAAAATAATAAGAGCAGCAAGCAAATCGCAAAGACATCGGTTGAAATAACATAAATTTTAGCTACTTTTGTCTTGTCATCTCACTTGACAAGTGGGAGAACTCGCATGCGAACTGGACGGTACCGTTGTACAGAAAGCTTTCCACTGCTGATATGTCTATTAAACATTAACTAACCACTAACTAACCACTCTCCATATAATAAAAGAATGAAGTATAAAGCTCACGGTGTTGATCAATCCCTGAGGGATGCGCCATGCATTCGACTTCATTAAGGTATCGTTGGAGGTGATTGAATGCACACCAAGCCTTTACAATGACTCGCAGTGGCTTACTGATGTATCGAGTCAGTGCTGCTATCCTCCCAGACAAGTCTGGTACCAATTCGCCGACCCCAGAAGAATGGAAGGGTTGGTGGGCCATGGGCGCGGGGATCGATTACGCGTATATGCTCCAGTGTGCCTCCGACCACTGCGCCACAGGCGCCCTGTGTAAGTCATTATAATATAATATATATAAAGTTATATAGTAATAGTTATATAATAGCGTTCATTTTCATATTCCCAGAAAATTTTACTTCTTTCGTCTTTTCTTGGTTTCTGCTTTTTCATTCGGTGTTAATTCCATTCTCTTCTGGTTTTGTGAAACACCATTTTTACACTAAAACTGACCGACTTGCATTCAGTGTAAAAAAAACCGCTGCAAACAATTCGTGCCATCTTCGGGAATTGAACACTACTGGGTGCCAAATACCTTCATGGATGTCTTCTTTGCCTTCAAGAATGCTTAAGCCCCGATGCATAAATTGTATCAGAGTGACGTTTGTCTTCCCATTCGGGTAAGTCGACCATTCTCACCTGCCCTGAAATTGCTGCTCTAAGACGTTTAATAGACTTATTAGTACCAGTGTTGCTACTGAGAGGAGATGAACGCTGAGTGGATAACATAGCACCAATTCCTCCTATATCGTCTCTCTACTCCTAGTTTTCATGTGATGAGGTCTATCTCATTGAAGGTCCTTTTCACAGAGTTCCACAACAGTCGAGTCTGCTACTTTTCCAGTTATATAGTACCCATTACAAACGCAAAGATGGAATATTTCATATCTTTTTGTGGATGGTTGAGTTTTTTGTCTATTTTTTGCACGATTCTGTAGTTGATCTTCGGTGCAATTTTTTTCGTGTTAATCGCGGAAGAATGTGTGTGGCGCAGTGGTCGGAGGCACACTGCAGCATACACGTGTAATCGATTCCCGCGCCCATTGCCCACCAACCTTTCTATCTGTCCGGGGTCGACAAATTGGTACTAGCTTTGTCTGGGAGGATAGCAGCACTGGCTCGATACATCGGTACGCCACCGGCGAGTCATTGTATGGGCCATATATGCTTTCAATCACCTCCAAGTGGTGCTTAATGATGTCGAATGCATGGCATCCCTTAGGGATTGACCAACGCCAAGAGCTTTGTCCTTTTTTCATCCTTTGACCGCAGAAGGAGAGTTCAAAATACAAACACTGTGAAAGATATCTGGATTCTAATGAGAGAAGTTGGTGTGGAAAACTGCAAATCGGAGACTAGTAGATTAGAGGTTTTAATTCGTCATCTACTACTTCATTTTTTCGTCTCGTCATTTCTTATTATACGCCTAAAGCGTGACCATCCAAAGAACACTAAAATTCATACAAAAATCACTACCACATTATCATTGGCAAATATCTCCCGTAGTAGAATGATTGTACCGTAACCCGATAGCAAAACTGGTATGCAAAGATGTCGCCATGAGTGTCACTGCATCTGAAGATACCATCACATCATCCATAATCATCATCAATGTAAGAAGTTCGTGTCAGCAACCATTTCCACTTTTCTACTGCTTGTTCACCTGCTCACTTAGTTCATTCGCAACTCAAAAGCTATCTGTTGTTCTTCGCCCATTTTCCCCATCCTAAATAAACTTTTAGAAGTGGAAGTAAACGTGGAAGTATGGCATCATACTATTCAAAGATAGTTTTTTATCGTGTACTTGCATACGAATACGATACGACTCAGCAGTAACCATCGTCAGCAGGTCAGCAATCGACGATATGCCTTTCGTAGTTTCATAGAATTCTAGGTCAGTTTAACTGGAGGTTGATTTTAATTTAAGACTTAAATAACATTGCCATCTTCATATGACGCGAAGCATTTTCCTACGCTGATTGTTGTACTCGACTTCGATACAATTAAGAAGTGTTTTTACGGGAATATTGTTTCATAGGCGATATGGTAAGGTCTTTACTTCACGGGTCTCTTCCGGATAAATCACAACTATGTTACGATACCTGTTCTTCAGTAACACATGCAGTTGTTACTTCATAACGTTTCAGAAAAAAATGGACGAATTTTGTAAAGTGTTTTGAATCTTTGACCCTCACTACACCTCTTAATGTCTCCGTTAACCACCACTTCGCTTCCCTTCTTTGTGATAAGGTGTTAAAATTTGCGTTCAAATGAATGACACACCTACCAACTAACCTTTTTCGGCATCCTCTAGAATCGACTAACGAATCCAAGGACAATTCAAAAACACCTACTAAGGTTTGGACTGCAGGTACTCTTCTTCGAGACAAACGAAGGATTGTGTTTGGATTTCGATGAGGAGAATGCTGCTTGCTATTTTCTTCCTACTCTGCGTCGTCGTTAATCCATTTCTGGCACACCACAGAGGATATTATCATCATTATTATTATTGCTGTTATCCAAGGCCCGCCACTACTCAACTACCAACTACGGTAACAGTAAAGTACTCATTAAAGTTTAAGTTTAACGTTTATTTACAGCTTATTATTTCTTCATGGCAGGGTAATATGCGAAATATTACCTCAGTGATGGTGAGACATGAGCAAAACTTGGAGCCCCAAATGAGCTTCGAAAGTGCGATTACAATTTACGGAGAAACACGTGTTATCCACTGTACCACGGAGGGCATTACTTGCTTTAATTTTCTTTTTCTTATTCTTTTCTCTCTCTCTTTCTTTAATTCCAGTGACTGCTAATGGGACCATTAGATTTAAACGCTGGTTGAGAGGAAGTCAAAGAAAGGAACATTGTGGTGCTATGGAGAACACCTGAGCCCCGACAGAGTAATTGAGGTCCTCCTGGGGTGGCGAGTTTTGCTTATGTCTTAACATCATTGCAGTTGTATTTATTAAAGACCATGGGACAATCAGGACATAAAATACTTCAGTGGTAAAAAAAAATATTCCTATAATGAAGTTTTTATTTACAATCTTAGCCGTTTTAACTACTGCCACCTCCTTTTAATGGCATCATTGAAGTTATATTTCGCAATGCACCCTTCCATTAAAAAGAGTAGGCAGTAGATAAAACGGTTAAGATTGTGATTATAAGTGAAGCCTCAGGTTAACTGGGTTCAATGCCAATATGTGCTCCATAGATCAATACCGCTGACGAGTGATTGCCGATGGCAAAGATCGATAGAACTAGCTGAGAGAGGAAGAAGGAAGGACACGTATGGTGTGGTGGTGAACGCGTTGCTCCCCGGTAAGGACCACAGCGCGTGTTCGTTCCCCACTGCATACACCTGTGGTCCGGAGTTTTGCAAATATCTCAGCATCTTTTTTTTCGAAACCGACCTTCCCTAAACCTCGGTGTGATTAATCAATATGTATTCTTTCTTGATAAGCTTACACGAGGTTGATAAATATATTTATTTTCGGCTAACGTTTCGACGTCTTCGTCTTCCTCAGAGCCGGTGATCCGAGTCGATGGTCCATGCTTGTTGTTCGCCTCGACGTTGCGTCTTCGTCTTCGTGTCGAGCCAGATCTTCCTCAGTGAGCCATCTTCTCGAATGAGGCATCCTCACTCAGTGATGCCCTTTTATACACGATGCTGATGGTGGATATATAATGACAATGTCCGGTGGTAACAACTTGTATTTCTTCCGGACATACATCACTGCGCACATCGTGCAGAGGTCGGTGTATTATCTGCAAATATCTCAGCATCTTTTTTTTCGAAACCGACCTTCCCTAAACCTCGGTGTACATCACTGCGCACACCGACCTCTGCACGATGTGCGCAGTGATGTATGTCCGGAAGAAATACAAGTTGTTACCACCGGACATTGTCATTATATATCCACCATCAGCATCGTGTATAAAAGGGCATCACTGAGTGAGGATGCCTCATTCGAGAAGATGGCTCACTGAGGAAGATCTGGCTCGACACGAAGACGAAGACGCAACGTCGAGGCGAACAACAAGCATGGACCATCGACTCGGATCACCGGCTCTGAGGAAGACGAAGACGTCGAAACGTTAGCCGAAAATAAATATATTTATCAACCTCGTGTAAGCTTATCAAGAAAGAATACATATCTCAGCATCATTGAAAATTTCTTTTAGTTTTATAAATGAGCTATATTTGCTTTATTTGCTGTTTAATCTCAATATTGTATGAAACCGAAAACTATGAAATGTATTCCGCTTGAATCATCTCAAACTTAGTGATGAGTTTTATCACCATTTCTCTTATCAAAGCTTCTTAATACAGGCAGTGAGTTGTCAACCAGTTTCTATATGTTAGAATCTCTCGTATTCACATAAAGAATGGAATTGAAGGTGAAGAAGAACTTCTGTACCCAATGGCCATACACATTAGATACGAATGATAATGCACTGGAACTCGGGTACCTACATGATTACGCTTCATGCGCTGTGTGATTCTTAACACTTTTTATACTAATTCTGTTTTTTGCCCGGGAGTTTGAAAATTGATTCCAATTATGAATCGAGCTGTGTTACACAGTCCAACGGTCAATTTAGCCTATTTCTTTGTAGGCCTCCACTGGAATCGCTTTGATTATCACAGCTCAACTTTAATATTCTTATCGTCCATTGTCTCTTCGCTTAACGTGATCGGCGACCATCAACGTTTTCTTCTCTATACATCTCCACGTTCTCGTAGAAAAAGTATGTTCAACAGGAGGATACTACGTCGTTATTTACGACAGCATTGCAGTAAAGAATGAAGTCTCTCGACTGAGACAACAAGTGTATTGATGGCAGGTTCCCGTCAAACCCTTGTTTTCCTAGCGACATTTTCATCTTTTTAAGGAGCACCCAGTGAAGCAGAGACGATACTCAACGAAACATGAAAAAGGTTCAATCACTTATAAAGAAGACGAGGACCCCAATTCATACGAATGTGAACAAATAGAATTGAATGGTTCTTATTATAGAGATACCTCGTACTTGTATCCTCGGCGTTCAATGAGTATGCATAACAACATGAAGGAGAAATTACACAGAAGAGTGAGCACCACTACCCGCTTTAATTCCTCTCAAAGAACCCATGGACGAACTAAGGGAACTGAAAATCCGCGCTCATCTCTTCGATTCAAAGGTCGCTTCAGCGTCCTGTTATGCAGCAGAAGCGACGGGTGATCACGTCAAGAAATCTTTCCAACCCCACCGCTTGAACGACGTCTCTTGAGAATTAACCGGCACTTAGAATGCAGACATAAGCAGCTCAGAACACCGAGCGCTATCCCATTTTCGAGATCCTGAAGAACACACATCGAGAGCAAAGTCCAAATCGGATGTTCGTATAGAAGAAAAGATGACGGATGGGCGAAAGGAACAGTAGAGTGGATTGAAAGAGGATGGAAATGCCTTCTCACACAGCCACCTAGACGATGGCTGGACGCGTTCATAGCTTACGTCAGCCACCTGTTTTCCGAGATGAAAGAGAATAATGGATCATGTAATTTGCCCGCGCTGTTGTTACCATTTTCGAAGCAGACCGCTACCATGGGCGACCACTGCGTCAAAAAACGGCGAATGGAACGTATGCCAAAGTTCGTACTACTCTTGAAGACGGGACCTCCAAGTACCTAAGAAAATAAGTGATCTCTGCCTGTTGATAAATGACTGGTGAATGGTATTTTTTCTCACTGGTAATCTAATACGGGGTTAGAATAGACCTTTTATTTAGTTAACCATTTAACGTTTTTGCCTTCTTCGGAGTAAAAATGGCCCGAGTCGATTATTCACAGCCGTTTATTCTTGCGATGTATCTTCGTAGGGACATCGAGTCGTGTTCATCGGAGTGGGGCACCGCACGAATGAAGTACCTATTTTACGACGGTGCCATTCTATATACGCTCGTTGAGAGAATCTCCATCGATAATAGATTATACTATTTTATCTTTAACTTATCAATGAGCAAAATGGGTTAGCTACTGCTCGTCCCAGCCCTAACTGCTCTATCTCTCAGCATTAACTCGAACAAAAAACTAAATGATGTCCACGATTGGAATGAATTTTTAAGCCGGTGACGGCTGTATGATATTAATGAATTGGCGTTGGTCATTTATTTTTTATGAATGCCTTTCAGACAAAACCAATACCAGAAAAAATATTTGAAAGATACGGTTGGACGGTGGACGAGAAAAGCAAAAGCGTTTACACCGGCCCGGAAATGTTCAGACTGTACCTGCTTACCGATGAATAGTCGGATCGACATTTCCTAAGCTCTTCCGAAAGAAACGATCAACACTTTAATTTATGTTGGAAGAATTATGTGGGACTATTTTCATACTAATCGATTTCGACATTTTTCTGAATGAACAGCAAAAAATCCGGTTATTTTCTGTTATAACTTAGCCTTATATTGTACACCTCTCTTCCGATATCGTCACTCTACGTTGCTTTTCAAGTGTTTTCTCAAACCCTATTAAATTGATCACTTATGGTGTCTTAAATGCAAAGTGATAAAAAAGAATTCGTTTAAAGTTTGCAAATATGCAAATTGCAAATATGGGACCGATGAGCAATGAACACTTACTTTACTTAGACACATAGATGATCGCTCATCACATATCGAGAGAGGCCCGGCAGTTCTTCTATTTTATTCTATTCGTTGTTTTCTAATCGTCAACTGCACAGCTGGTGAGTTCGACAGTGGTTTCGATGGGTTCTTCAGATGACTATTCGTCTTCTGTCCTCATTGACATGCCGGACTCTGGTCGAGATTCTGTGATTCTTTCTCGGAACCCGAAACAGGCGTGCCAGCGCGCTTCTATGTCGCCACCGCAGGCAGTTGCCTAATGGGACTCTTCCAGATGGCCTGCGATTGATGTGAAGACAGCGAATCCTGCGATTACTCAGCTGACCGCTCGAGTAACATGTAACAATAGAGCAATGCATATATACGGTAGAAATGTTGAACACTAACAACAAAATGATAGGTTTATGATCCACAACAGAATTGTTTTAGTACAATACGAAATCCAGTGAAATCATAATTTAGTCACATATTATTTCGCAGGTATCTACGGTGGAGTAGAACCCGTCACTACCCTTTCCGGGGGCTGACGTGGTCACCACCATAATGAAATCATACAACTTTAATTACAAGCAATCATAAAAAAAATATCACTAAAAGGGTTCTTTCCTCGATGTTGGTTGGTTTTCCATTCTTTTTACGACGAACTGAAAACAGATGTTTACACAAGTCGATTTGCAAGATGAAGAGAACGTTCAAATCACATAACTGCTCAAGAGCAATTCTTTTCTTTTCAACCAGAACATCAAAAAAAAAATGAAGAAGGAAAAAATTACATGAATTCCAACATGTAATATGCTCCATTCTTAAAGGTTGCTGCTTTCAAAAACGCACCGTTGCTTCCCAAAAAATCTAAACAATACAGATAGTTTTACGATAGTCATGTTCATGGAGCCCTCCCCTAGATGAAGGGTTTGTAGAATGAATGGGATCGACTAATCACAAGTCTACTTGAGGTCCCCAAAAATTACTAGTGTTAGGTGAAACATCGACCAAAGCAACCATGTATAGCCCTAAAAGGAGGTGTTCAAGTGGCCAACATCATGTCGTACAAACTGTCGTTGATGAGTTGAAAAGTCGTGTTCTTTGAGACGGGTGGATTATCCGAATGTGAAAGAACGGCATTTCCGCAATTTCGGTTCCTCAATAACGTGGAGCTAGCGAGGTATGCATTGCTCCTCAACTGTAAGAATGGAATGCCTCTTATTGAAAGTGTGGCGCTCTCCATGTTCTTTCCAGCACAGTTCCCTAAAGGCAGCCCTGGCACATGACAGAAACAAACGAACTTTACGAGTTATCATCGTCAAAAAATTGCTCGCCATTTCGAAACCCGAGTATTCAAACGATTAAAAAGAACACGCATATAATCATAGAGTAACTCATTGGAGAGCACATAGTGCAAAAACAGACCTCCTATCAATTTCGGTATAAACAACAAGAGATGGACAAATGTTCTGAAATGTCAAACAGACAGTCGGAGTATATAGAACCTACGCGAAAAAGACCTTACAAAAACTGGTTTCCTGTCTTAAACATCCAAATAAAGCTTTCATAAAGTAGTAGCATGTAGTTTTCAACAAAATGGCGTTTATAGATTTTCACTGATCACCTATATCACCTGACGTCCCGTTGGTCATCGAGTGACTCGAGCGGGCGCCAGTAAATCTTCCATTGTTCACGTGCAAAACTAGCCCAGTGGGTTCTCCTCGTTATAGTAACTCCTTGAGCATCATGTCTTTCTTCTAGGCTTTTCGTGAAGAACTTTTACTATTGGGCCCGTGGTATTCCTGCAGTGCGTTTGACATCCCGAGGAATCCAGTCACTAATGGCTCATGTCCATCGGTTGTCGTTCATACGCGTTACGTGTCCAGCACACCTTATTTTTAACGGCTAATCCTATAGAACGGCGTCTTTGATTTCTGATCGCTGGTGTAGATCGGAGCTTCGGATCCCTTCCCTTCATTTAGATAACTCATTGAATAAATTGGATATTGTTGTACAAAATACGTCCAGGCATGGAAAATGGCGAAGCCACCGCAACGTTAGGCATCGAACTTATACCAACGACGACAGCGACATCTTACGCCAGCCACTCATCAGCTCAATAATGGAGATGAAAGAACTCGCATATTTTATCAAGAGCTTCAAATTCATTCGTCATTTCTTCTTCTTAGCGGTTTTCTCCTTTTCTTTTACTTCTCATAAGCATTGAAATGAGAGCGATGACTTAACGTCAGTGGGGGCAAACTCGGAAACGACAAACTAAGCTCATGCTTTTATTTAAGTTATTTCACTACTAGGTTGTAAGTTACTAACCCTTCAGGGCAAGCTGGTACCAAGCCCACACCACTGTTTGGTACTTTTCAAATTTTTGTTGGTGTAGCATCGTACAACCTTCTTTTGCTTCTTCTAATGAAAGCCTGAAAGAGAAGACAACCGTGAAAGTTCATCAATAACGACAGTGCACTGTATCAGAATTTCGAAACTCAGTTAGAATAGTGTTTTCGATGAAATTTAGATGTCCTTCGAAAAATGGCCCAAAAGCAAAAAAAAAAAGAGACAAATATGTTCGAATTGTTTGATACAACATATGAAAGAAGAGAATGTGAACTACTTTTTCCTGTGGAAATACGTTGTCGACACTCTGATAATCATAGCAACGAATTTTAAATAATAAAAATTCTGATCTGCACTTACGTGGATGGTGCCATGGCATATGAAGCTTTTCCAAAGAACATTTAGCAAAGCTCTTCTCACTACCAGCCGTTAATATGCGAAAATCCTCTCATAGTAAACTTTTAGCTAATTTCAAAAACTGCTAAAAAGTCGAAAAAGGGTTTCAGAGGATTTTCGCCGAATTGCTCGATTTTTAAACACCAGTGCGGTCGAACAGAACAGCGACACGACTAACACAATCGGCGTTCCACTTATGGCAACGAGAGCGAAACATAACTTATTTTTTAAAAGACCGCAGACTATGATAGGCTTGGAACCGATTGTTCAACTCCGTGGATGGTTACATAAGGTCTCCTTGTTCTAGAGCATGGATGTGAACTACAGTAAGCGCGCAAACAAGTCACAAGCACCGCAGAGCAAAATGTTCCCGCTGGGGTGACAAATTTTAGCTTAATTCCCTGTATGAGTTGCTAAAGCGCAATACCTTTACCCTTCTCCAAAACAAAGTATTTCATTCCGTTGCTTGTTATTCTCAATCTCGTTAGAATGAAGAAGAAATAAACAACTACTGGTGATTGGAGCATTATTTTAGAAACGATACGATAACGTTTCTATTTTCTCGTTCTGTTTTGGATAAATTCTGGCCTACATCAGCGTACCTCCTCGTAGGAGTCACTTGTAATAGTCCACGAATTAAATATTGTACAGCGCACGGTGTATGAGGTGCGAGCTAAAAGAATTCTTCGAGTTTTGCAGATTTTGTCGACAAAAAAATAATGTAATCATGAGGAGTTGAAAAGTCGAAGAATGTTTAAAAAAGATGAAATGGAAAAAAGACGCGTTTGAAGCGGTAGTTCCTTCTTCATCCCGTAATGTCAGTTATATTTGCTTAGATCCCTCTATGTGATAAAGAACCCCAGGGGCAGATTTTTGAGGCATCACTCGAACGGCTGCTTCAGGCAAAACGAAAGGAGACATTGTGTTTGCATGCAGGTGTTTGTTGGCGCATAGGTTAGGAGTGTGCGTGTGTATGTGTATGTGTGTGCGTGTGTGGGTATGTGGGTGTGTGTGTCTGTGTGTGTGTCCAGTTCTTCACGTTTTTTAAAATTGTTTCGAATTTTTACTCACCCTTAGATTATTTTCCAACACCTCTATTCGGTTAGCAAATGGAAGACGACCGGTGATCATCTCGTATAAAACGACACCAACTGACCAAATGTCACACTAAACTTATCCACGGTTTTAATTCTATTGATTACTTAATGGATCTCCAATATTTTGTCGATTAAGCTGATTGTCAGACATCTATTACCTCTTCTATAAACGCCCGCTCCATAAATCCACTAAACAAATTCCATCTTCAGGCCAGTTTTCTATACAGGATAAAAAGATAAAGCTCTCAGCTTTGATCATTCCGTGAGGGATGCGTCATGCTTTCGACTTCATTAAACATCGTCGGAGGTGAATGAATCCATATCTGGCCTGTACAATGATTTCCAGACAAGTCTGAATTTCTGGAACCGGATTTCCAGTCAGTTTGCTGACCACGGCGGGATGGAAGACTCAGTGGGCCTGGGGCGCGAAGATCGATCCCAGGACCACTGCGCCACACGAGCCCAAGTTTTGCATACGATTTGGCACTAAACACGGATAAACGAGGACTAATGAATCATCTATTTACGGGGAATAGAACCCTCCAGTAAAGCAATTTTTGGGTTCTCCACTGACCATTTGCACAACTGCTTTTTTTTTTCATCACCCACTTGAAAAGTGTATTGCTTTGACAAGTACGTTTCCGGAGCGGCGTACGCATCGGAGCCGCAGAAGCAATTCCGATGAAACTGACCAGGTCCTAGTGCAATACCGAAGTCAATAATCTGTAAATCAGACCGATTTTAAATTTTTGGAATTGCTCATGATTATCATCAACATCATCATCATCATCATCATCACTCATCGATAGCCTTCCAGAACAGAATCCTACAGTAGAAGTCAAAATAATCGGTACGGGAAACTAGTTCCAGATTACAAGCGAAGGGAATCGGCCAGCATATTGAAATGTTTATACCAAAGAGCTCCTGGCCTAAATCACTCACTTTTGCTAAGCCTTCCGTAGTTAGCAGTATGTTGCCTGGTTTAATATCACAGTGAATAATGGTTTTTTTATGAAGATATATTAAACCATCACAAACATCACTGAAAATCCTGCAAACACGAAAGTAGTTCTGAAATATTTCATACATAAATACGAAAAGAAAAGAACGATCGTAGATGAAAAGTACTTCGCTGTCACAACTTCGTCGAGCTTTCCAAATGCATTCAGTAGTTGTTTTAAGCTTCCGATATCACAATATTCAAGAATGAGCACTAGTTTTCTACCAGATAAAAAACTGTGGTAAAGTCTGATCACACATGGATGGCTGAAAAATGGAGAGGATATCGATGAATGTTTTGTTTCTTTCAGAACCCAGAGATTAAAAGCCATGTTGTCAATGCAAGAGATTTGAAATCTCTCTGCTAAGTTAGACGCTTATAGGAAACGTTCCAGGAGTTTCTTATTCAGTGCAACTTTCAATAAACATTCCATCGCTTCCATAGAAATACATTCCAGAATAATAAGACACCGGCGACAAGAACGCAGTCCAAGTCGCGTCATATCGCTCGATGTCGCCGACTGTCGCCAAGGTAGAAAAATAATTGATATTTTATCAATTCATAAGCGCTCGACGCACACAATGCTACTATTTATAGGTGTCTAATAAGAAAATAGCTATATAGAATAGAAAAAAAACATACTTTAACTCTCGCATAATCATAACTTCACGAGCCGCCAATTCCATCAGATGATCACGCTTTGAGTTAATCACCTTAATGCTGCATTAGCACCATTAAAAATGTGATCGAAACCAGTCCATGAATCGATAAACATCTTTTCCACAATAAAAGTACCTACTACATAACAGCGAATGCAAGCCCAAGGCATTTCCGATAAAAAAGCAACTCATAAACTATCAAATTTACCTACCTAGTCTACGTATCTATCTATAAAAAAGTTCGACAAAGTCAACAGTACGTACAGAAACATCATTAGTATTATTTTTGATCTCATAAGCAATTGAATGAGAATCAGTCGAGCGGCCAGAGCCACCTAGCAGATCTCTTCGCTTAAAAAGGGAACCTCAAGAACATCGTGCTTTTGCTATAAGACATTTCTGCCCTTAGCTACAACATAGCCACGGAGAGTTTGCCAGGCTATACCTTGCCATAGGGGTTTCCCTCTAAAGACTGTATGACTTCCCATTGGGAAAGAACGCTCTGCAGGAGATCGTAGTTCAACCGCACTAGGAATATCTCAATGCGCTGAAACCGCAGGTATTGAGCAGGAGAAATTTGAACAACTGATATAAAAATCCTTACTTTCATAGCGTATATTGCTTTTGATCGTTTTTGTTTCACTTTCCAGACTTCGCCAAAACCTCCTCGTCCAAGTAGCTCCTCTTTCTTGTAACTTCTCATTATGTCCTTTGATAAAAGACTTAAGTAAAGTTATTGTATCGATATGTATGAATTGCAGAAACTCACTGTAACTGCCAAAAGAAGGTTCATAGGTTTTTGTTGTGTGAATTTCAAAATACGATACAATTGCAACCTATCCATTTTCAGGGGCGAGTAGCTTAACGATAAGAGGGAGGTACTCTGCAATACTCATGTGGTGTCCGGCTCGCTTTCTCACATCGGGCAACCAATCCCATCCCTCTAGGGTCGGCAAGTTGACAGCACAAAAACACTGAATTGATGCACAGTAGGCTCTGCAAGTCATTCTATAGGCCAGACAATATCCCGAAGAAGCCAATAAAAGCAGAATACCTTGTTCCTCCACTCATTTGTCCATTTTTATTGAATACCGGTGTTCCCCAACGATCCGTAGAGGTTTCTATTAAAGGATAAATCTCTCTGCTTTGATCAATTCTTAATGGATGCTCCATGCATTCGACTTCATTAAGCATAGTTTGGAAGTGATTGAATGCATATTTGGCCTTTACAGTGACTCGCGGTGGCCTGCTGATATATCGAGCCAATGCTGCTATTTTCCCAGACAAGTCTGGTACCAATTTACCGACCTCGGACGGATGGACGGCTTGCTGAGCCAGGAGCGCAAGGATCGATTCCACGTGTGTGTCGCTGGCCTCCTCTGACCACTGTGCTACACGATCCCACAGTGAGGTCTCCATTAGATCAAATAACAGAAAGAGTAACGAGTTCAGAGACGACCAATTTTCGAGAGATGTGGTACGTATCTGAATCCATTCGTAACATCATAGAGGTGACTGGAAGCATATGTAGGCTACACGGTCTTGGTTTACGGGACTTGCAGAATCGAGTGAAAGACCACGCGTATATTTCAAGACTTCTCTAACAACTGTTCTGCACAGGTAGTTCAGGTACATAAAAAATTGGACTCATGCCACCCGAAAAAGAACTCACACTGAAATATCGGGGACAGTTTTGACAGTTTTCCAACTCTAATAAGTTTATGGATTATTGGAGCATTTTTAAATAGCCCATTCCTTTTTGTCCTCGTCATCCTTTTCAATTCATTAGTCAATCGACGTCTTATTAAATGGCTTTGGGCGTTTAGGACTTAAGCTCTACCCCTATATATAGTTGTTTTTTAAGTGGAATATTCGTACTATTTTTCTCCAGCCTTAATGTCAAATGCACAAGTGAAAAACCATTGTTGAAGTTATTCTACAACATCCTACAACTACAGACGGAATTCTGGAACGAAAACAGCATACAGCAAAGCGTTCTTTATTCGGCATATGGAAATTAGACTTTCGAGCTTTGCAAAAATTGCACAATTGAAGGATTACGGTAGAACTCCCTCTGAACTATACAAATACAGATTTCCTATGGCAAACTTTCCATAGTCTTTAGAGGTGATCATCTATCAAGATCCGCATTTACTTCCTTCTATTCTCTCCTACTTTTCTGTACAGTAATCTTACACGCTCAACTATCAGTAAGTAACAGCTTTAGAAGCACTGCTATATATGCATTCTTTCTTGATAAGCTTGCACGAGGTTGATAAATATATTTATTTTCGGCTAACGTTTCGACGTCTTTGTCTTCCTCAGAGCCGATGATCCGAGTCGATGGTTCACGCTTGTTATTCATCTCGACGTGGCAGCTTCGCCTTCGCGTCGAGTCAGGTCTTCCTCAGCGGGCCATCTCCTCGAATGAGGCACACTCACACTCGGTGATGCCCTTTTATCAGGTTGCTGATGGTCGATAGCTGTGATTGTTCGGTGATAGCGTGATGGTAACTTGTTTATGTGAGTGTGCCTCATTCGAGAAGATGGATCACTGAGGAAGACCTGGCTCGACACGAAGGCGAAGCTCCAACGTCGAGACGAACAACAATCATGGACCATCGACTCGGATCATCGGCTCTGAGGAAGACGAAGACGTCGAAACGTTAGCCGAAAAGAAATATATTTATCAACCTCGTGCAAGCTTATCAAGAAAGAATGCATATTGATTAGTCACACCGAGGTTCAGGGAAAGTCGGTTTCGAAATAGCACTGCTATATATTTCTTCGGTGACGAACTAATGTGTTGTTCCAGAACTTATACTCTTTCCTTGGTGAACATTCTAAGCATTGTAAAATCCCACGAAACTCTCCGAAATGCCATCTAAAGTGGAATGAATACCGTATAAACACTTCAATGCCGATGGCTAACCAAAAAGGCATGCCACTTGAAAGACCAAACCCGTGCGTTTAGTCGGAGACAAGGCCACTTCCGCCAGTGAAGAATGCCCAACTAATCCTGCTCACTTGAGAATTTCTTGATCCAAACTTGAAATTGAAGACGTTCAGCATCTCAGGCTATTTGAAGACCTGAATAAACATTCACAATATAAATTCGTCATATATGATAAAATTGACTAAGATGACTTAAGTTATTAAGACCTACAGCACGTAGACGCAGCACCGCAATAAAGGAACCACCTAGCTTTAATGTACTATATGTCAACCATATCACCTGATAGGGATTTTAACAAGTTTCATTATTACTATCGATAAAGCAAGGCCAACACTGCTACACTTCTGTCGCAATCTTCTAAGCATGAATTGGTTGAAAACAACCAGGAAAATCATGCATGAAGGATTAGAATTCACCACACGGCTGAGAAGAAACTAATTCTTTCTTCTTAATTCTAAACTTCCTTTAAATATTCTAAAATTTCTTCGTTTCGTCTGTCTTTCGGCTGGTTCGATCGATCCGTACCATCAGCAATCACCCATCAACGGGACTGATTTCGGAAGGCCAAATCGGGAACCCAGTCAAGCTAGGGCGACTAATTGTGATTTAGACAGCCTCACCTTAACCGGGATCTTTGTCGATTTGAGCTCCCCAGATCAGTTCCGTTGATGGGTGATTGCTGATGGCACTGATCGATAGAACTAGCCGAGAGACAGGCGAAACGAAGGAACTGCATAGTGTGGTGGTGAACGCGTCACTCCCCGGAAAGGACAATAGCGCGTTCGTTCCCCACCGCATACGTCTGCGGTCCAGAGATTTTGAAAATATCTCCGCATCATTGTGGTTGTGGTCACACATAATTCCATGCTGTGAAAAATTGTAATAGGCAGTAAATAAAAAGTTAACAATGTTAAGAATTTATTGTCGCATTCCTTTGCATATACAATTTTTCGAGATTAAAAGGACAGAAGAAAAAGAAGAAAAAAAGGAAAATCGGAGAAATCCTTGCATGAATTCAAATCGAAACACTAGTAAACAACTGCATAAACGAATGGTGACGGTATTATTAATTAATACTGCCTTTGATAATAGGACCCTTAAAGATTGTAAAATGCAACGTTTGAAATTTTTGAAGGAAATAAAAAAGGCGAAAATAGGTGATGTCGATGACGACTTACTGCCATCGACGACGATCTTCTGACGGTATTAAACTAAAGCAGAGGAGATCTACACAGAACGGTTACCAGTTTGAATCTACACGTAAGCGAGACAGTCTACAGATACCTCGAGCGAATCGAATGCCAGTGATGATGATGCTTTGAACATGCTAAGTAAACGGGAACTCATCCACATCCCACGGTTACCAGCTTCGGTCTAAACCTGCATGCGAAACAATTTAAAACAGGTTAAACGAATCCGAAGATCAAAAACGACTCAACACGACTACGTGAATTGAATGAATGCCACTAAGCGACCCGTTTGTCGTTATAAAACCAAGTCCTCTACTCATCGAATCATGAGGCTCCATACGAAATTGATTCCTTACCATCATCGATTACGCTCTCACAACGGTTTCACGGGGTTCAGAAGCTGAAATCTTTTTCATCAAAAGATGATAACTTACAGCTTGATTGTCAGTAGACGAAATCATAATGAAAACCGATAAAACCATTACACCAAACAAGTAAATCCAACAAGTACGGCGGTACAATAGAACACCTCATTTGCGAACATTATGCTTTTGCTTCCTGTGGTTAAACAATGAGAATTCCATGCAGCAGAACATAAACTTACAGATCTCCCTAGACCGACAGAGCTCTGACTATCAGAACTAAAGCTATTGGAAAAAACCCTTCTGTCGCAAATCTGTTAATATTCTATCTATTAATGCGTGAGAACGCTCAAGCATGGCTAACGCAGGTTTCTAAAGGGAATCAACTCGACCGGCACTCAACGACATTTACAGAGGGCAAAATCGTCAAGTAGCAACCGAATCCATAAGCAAAACACGAACGCGTTTGTGGAATGAGAGATGAATCGAACGCTAGTTCTGGTATCCGTGCAAAATTTGTCATGGCGGATCATATAAAGAAGGACTCACCAATCCAACTCTAATCCAATCAAAGGCATTTCCTTAATTTGGGAGAAGAAAAACTTGGTTCGCTAGGGGAAACAAGAACAATTGAACGACGTTAAATAAAGATTAAAACGAGGTTAAAAAAGCTCTCGGCGTTTATCAATCCCTGAGGGATGTACCATGCATCCGACTTCACCAAGCATCGTTTAGAGGTGATTGAATGCATATTTGGCCTTAACAATCACTCACGATGACCTACCGATGTATCGAGATAGTGCTGCTATCCCCTCAGACAAGTCTGACACCAATTTGCTGACCCCGGAGGGATGGAAGGCTTGGTGAGCCATGAGCACGGGGATCGATCCCACATGTGTGTTGTGTGCGCCTCCGACCACTGCGCCACACGCGCTCTTTTTTGAAGTAAAGAAAACAGGGCAATCACAAAAATATTTAGTAAAATAAAAATATTCAATAAGTTTCATTCGTACCTCTAGGCAGAGCATATTTTAATACCTAAAACCGACCACAAAAACTTATAAACGTCACAAGAAGATGTAGATTTACAACATTTACTGTATATACATCACAGCATTCTAATGATAATAGTCGTTATCAAGTCCAATGTAAGCAAAAATGAATTCAATTAACACTTTGGAAATATGCATGAGAGCTTGGGTAGCGTGCCAAAATACGGGCTATATACATAAAGGCACCGAGCTAGTCACATTAGAGTACCAGATTAAAAAAAAAGTAAACAACGCTAATAAATAAAATATTAACAACTTAACAAATTCACGAACGTGAAAAGAGACGAAACGACAAGTAACAAATCAATATTGTAGCTTGCCTCCAGTTTTTCTATAGTAAATCATCTACACAACAAGGTATTTCACTGATTTCCTCCAGTATCAGTAGGTTGTCAGAGCAGCAACTAATTACTTTTCATCTCTGAGCGTTTACGTCACAGTAGGAAACGAGTCGACGATAGCAAACCCACGTGGTATCAAACTTCCATCATCTTTGAAGTTTTTTAGTTTTAAAAGAACATATATTAAATTATACACAAACTTAGTGAAGCTCCCCCGTGGGTTTTCATGTAACAATAATAAATTTGGTAAAGGTAAAGCTTAACATAAAAACAACAATCTATTGCTTCAGGTAAAAAAGTTAAGTGCACATAAGCTACCACAACATAAGACGTAGAAGAAAATCCTCGTATGTCAAATTAGCTGCATATTTCTTTCCAAAGTCCACTATGGCCTGTTTGCGCTTCGTATTTGTAAACTGATAACTGCAAAAAGATTGTCACCAGACAGTGGGAGTAGAAAATTCTTGTAACAATGACAGTTACCACTAAGAAAACCCACTTTTCAATTTCTGCTACATTACGTCGCAGAATATTTAGAATTGTTAGCCGAACAAACGACGGTAATGACGTCAGCGAAACAGACATTGAGTCACACAGAGGGCCAGCTTCGCCAAATCTTTAAAATATAAAGTATCAATAGAGAATAAAAACTTTAAAAGCTTTCAATAAGTATGTAGGACAGAAAACATTTCCAACATCTAATTCCATTTTAAAATATGACAGCGGCCTTATATTTCATTAACTAATAAATAGAAGTCTAAAACCGTCGCTAACTACGGAGTATAAAACGTCCTAGTTTGATACATCTTTAGGGACCAACCCCTACCAACCCTAACCATGCACTCGACTCTATTCGTAACACCACCGAGGTGACTGAGTGAACTTATAGGGTTTACACTATAACTTTTGAGTGTATCAAGTTAGGACTCTTGCTTGGCACCAATTTACCGATCAGCTGAGGAGGGCAGCTTGGTTAGCAAGACGCACGGAATTGAACAGACGATCCTGTGTGAAATACAAGATATCTCTAACAATTACGCTATATATGCCCACCGTTGATTAAATATTGCTGAATTTTCACCTTCAATAATATTGGCAACAAAGAAGTTCATCGACAAAAACTATTTTTGTAAAAAAACCCATACCTGTTCGCAGAACCCTTAGTTCGAATATGGACTAAACCAGCTTCCACTTGGTGGACAAATATCACAAGATGGGCAGGGTTTGCCGTATTTGACGTCCTTTCATCACCGTCATCACACGTACTCAGCAACTCGTCTGAGTAAAAATACATTGGTTTCTGAGTCAAAACTGAACCCGATAAGCTGACACGTGCTTGTTAACGGAAATTTTAGTCCACAATGGCTAATATTTCAGCAGCTATATCGCTTTTCAGAGTACAACCGAACACTAATTATTCATCGGCGTCATTTTTTTTTGCCATCCACTTTTTATGAAGTGAAAAGACCTTAACAGTGCTCACACGGTTGAGACAGTAATCCGTCTTTTCTCAAAATCAGATTCGTCATCCCATGCACTTTACTCTGCGCCGGTAAGATTACTTTCTGGAAATGTAGACCTCGGAAAAACGCTTGTGTAGATTGCGAAGTCTGCCAAAACGCTGTATCAGCTTATCAAAAACATCGAGAACACGTTTCGAAGGCAAACTAACCAATTTCTGAGTGCAAAGGCTAAGTAGAAATTGGTTTTCATATTGGTTAAGCTAGTTTATTAAAAAAGACAACTGTAAAATAGACGTGTCTAATAGAAAACGGAAAGAACACATCGATCGAATATTATAACTAGATTTTCTGAAAGGCAGAGGACGGAAGTAACCTCTCTTAACTTAATCGCTTATCAAAGGTAATATTATCGAACATATAAAAAAAGAAAAAAATAATCCAAATATTCCTTATGCTCCCATATAAAAACTAAAAACAGTTTGAAAATTTTGAATTACTTACCGACTGGAAAGTGCAACATATCCTCACTACGCTCAAGCCACACTAACATAACCCGAAGCTCTGCACTTCGTCGCGAAGGTGGCGTATTACCTGAAAATGACAAACACTGAAAAAAACAAAGAAGTACACTTGGACGCGTATGAAGCTCGCAATGTTTTGGAAGAAACGCATTCTTTATACCATTAGCAGTCACCCGTCAACGGGATTGATCTGGGCGGCCCAAATCGGCAACGAACCCAGTTAAGCTGAGGCCGCAGTTATAATCACAGTTTAACGTATTATTTACTGCCTATTCTTTTTAACAGCAGGGTATACATTGTGAAATATAACACCTGCAGTCCGCAGTTTTGCAAATATTTCAGCATCATTGAAGTTATATTTCACAATGTATACCCTGCTGTTAAAAAGAATAGGCAGTAAATAATACGTTAAACTGTGATTATAACTGCGGCCTCAGCTTAACTGGGTTCGTTGCCGATTTGGGCCGCCCAGATCAATCCCGTTGACGAGTGATTGCTGATAGCAAAAGATCGACAGAACTAGCTGAGAGACAGGCAAAACGAAAGATCCGGATGGTGTGGTGGTGAAGTGCACTGCTCCCCGGTAAGGACAACAGCGCGCGTTCGTTCCCCACCGCATACATCTGCGGTCCAGAGTTTTGCAAATATCTCAGCATCATTGAAACGCATTCTAACAAAATCTAGTTGAAAATCACACTCTCTACTAAAAACTCTTGCAAAATATTGAAGAACATTTTTATATAAACACATTCTACTTTGAAGTAATCTACAGAAACATATGCTATATAAGCGAGAAAGGTGCACTAGATTCTAGAAAACTGCATAAACCTTAAACGACACACCCATATTTGATCCACCACCTCCATATGAATGTACCCCATCCCGCTCAGTTCCCGTCGCCGACCCGTCAGCACCCCTTTTACGTGCGGTGTTCAGAAACATATCAGAAGGTCTGCAGTGAAATTGTTAGTGATCATTGCACCAGTGAGTGCAATTAAGAAGGGACTACGACCAACACTTACGATGGTGTATCTGACTTAATTTCATCTGATGAAATAGACATAGTAGAATTAGCAGATGTCGTCTTGCTCGAGCCTTCTGAACACAAAGAAAATGTAGTAGCAAACAAAAATTGATGGCGGAATCAAAATCTGGGAAATAAACACATGAAGAAAAAAGACTGATGCAAAACGTGGAAAACTGAAGGGATAAATTGAGTACCGAAGAAAAAAAACAGAACAAAGAGTATCACACAAAAGTCTAAAAGTGAAACAAACCACTGCTTAAAAAAATACTACACCAACACAGTGCTTCTATATAATATGTAAGTAAAAGAAAATGATTCCTAGGGTTGTTTTCTTGAGTTCAATCAACGGAAATGATCCAGAAGAGCAATAACAATCCTAAATAAGTAAGTTTTCTTGGAACTAACTTCTACAACTTGTCGCCGGTGATGACAAGTCCTGCTTAAACATCCTTACACTTCGTTCTGTTGGCAAAACGAACACCAGCTCACATCCTGCGCGAACCCACCACAATACATGTGAAACCCCATCCAACACATAGTGATCCACAGCTTCCGACTCTTCTAGTGGTTCTTAAAAATAAAAGCATTAGTAGGCAAAAACGCATGGAAATACCCAGTAGAAGTAGAAATTATAGAAGAAATTAAAATAGTAAAAAAAGAAATTGCAGAAAAAATAATAGTACAATTATACATGATTGATTTTATAGACAGTCATTCGTTTAAAGCACCCGCAATCGAACGACTTTTTTTCTTCGGTAATTTTTCGATAAATGCAAGATCTGGGGAAATGATCCCTTTACTGATCATATACATAGTACTTTTGAAGTTATTTACGATCTATCAGTTTTCGAAGTAAGCTTCACACCCACTCAAACTTTCGAAAAATTGACAGCGGCTTTTCCAATCTTCAAGAAAAGCACAGCAGATATAAATATCAGATATGCTAAATGGAATCAGTCTCTTCAACCATTTCGCTTTCCAAGAGATATGGACGCTGTCAAGAAATAACCAGTGACATATGTGTGCGCTCTCTCATTATGGAAGAGCAAGAAAAGTGCTCTTGTTGGTAAACGCCTGCGGATTCTAGTCCCCCTTTAGTTCACTTTTATTTTAAACAGTAAATTTTACTATAAGATGAAATATTTGTGTTTTAAATATCAAGCCAATTATTTGCTAGGCAAGCATGCAGTGAAATCAGTGAGCATGTTCCCAATTGTCTGAATATAAGTGATTCTATCTTTATGAACTGCTCTTAAAGAACCGATACGAGGTTTGCAAGAAAAACCACATGTGCTATTAATGAGGAGATTAACTAACAGTTGGTCTTCCGAGCTACTGTGTCAATATAATAGCAAAAATTCAACCTACCTTGCAAATCTGTGCACCTTCAAAATATCTGGAGTAAGTCACATGGGGAAGAAGAAACACTAATAAAGCTACAAACTCTCAGAATATAAACTTGAATAATCGATGATAAAATTAACAGATCTATAAAAGGGAAGTGATTGTTAGATAATTCATTAAAGCAATCCCAAGTAAGGTATCTAATAAGTAACAAAGTGATCATTTTTTATTTACTCCCTATTCATTTTTCAAGGCAGGGTATGATGTCTTGCCGGGTCCTTCGTTCCGTCTTTCCTCAGTCGTGTTCTATAGGCGCTATCAGCAATCACCCGATAAGTCTAATAAGTGAGACGGGAAAAATTAAAGTACTCAACAGATACCCGAAAAATAATCGAAAAAATTGCAACTGCAAAAATATCTCATCAAATGGAGGAATAAAAAGATAATATGGAACATGCATAAAACTCGCTTTTATCTAATCGCAAATTCACGGGAACTTGACACCACGCGAAGAAAGAAGTTTATAAGAGATCCTTTTGAAGATAAAAACAGGAAAAATGAGAATAATGCTATCCAATTGTAGCGGTTCTATTCAAAAACTGTTTGCAGAGTAGCTGAGTATTTAGTGATAAAACGATTGACAAAAAGACAAAACTCACTTCTTTCACTACTGTAAGCCGTTGACCAGTGTCCAGTCCAGGAATCGTGCAATCCGATTTCTACTCCTTCTCCAAGACCAGCCAAAAAACCACAAAAATCCGATGACGTATTCTGCATGTTCATCTGAAAAAAATACATGATTATACGATTTTGCACATCTATATCAGATGTAAAACAAAACCTATTTGCCGTCCAAGATGGTAGGGAAATTCTAGAAGTAAAATGCCACTTACATCATAATATATAAATTAATAGGGAAGGTGGCGCAGTGATGGCGATGCTGTTCACCAAGAGCCCAGTGCTGGTTCGACCCACCCTGGCTTCACTAAGCCTCCCAAGCCTTCGGGCTAGGGAAATTACTACGAGACTTGTCTGACACCAGCTCACTTCATCAAGTCACGTGGAAACACACTGCTAGGACCACAGGCTATGCTAGGACCTCAGAGAGAATGGACTTGATCATCATTGAACGACGTTCATAAAGAAAACGAAAAACCCGAAGCAACAGCGAAATTTTGAGGCGATTTTATATGGGACATATGAAGCAATCAAAAGGATATATTATTATTTAGTCGTAATTATTTAATTAACACATGTTTCCACCATATTTTCAATACTAATTCATACTGTCAGTGAACTAGTTTTTGTTTTACATTTATACCACTTCTTATTAAAAACACTACAACTACAATGACTACTGCTACAGTCACTATTACGATCTTTGTCATTACTGTAGCCAATACTACCATCATCACTAATACTACCAAGATTTAACAACTGTTTATAGCAATGTTATACCTTTTTATTTTCTGCCTACTATAATTTCGCGGCAGGGTACTAAGCGAAATACAACCACAACGTTGCTGAAATATTTGCAAAACTCTGGACCGCAGGTGTCTATGGTGGGGAACGAACGCGCTATTGTCCTTTCCGAGGAGTAACGCGTTCACCACCACACCATGCGGGTCCTTTGTTTCGCCTGTCTCTCTCTCGATAGAAATCGATCTTTGCCACAGCAATCGCCCGTCAGCTGGCTGTTTGTTCCCCTAGGTAGCCAAGCAAACTATACAAGAATAGGAGATAATTCCTTACCGCATTACCAAGGATGTCCACAGCCGACCGTTGGCCTTCTTTGACGTAAAACACGTAGGTGGTGTTAAGAGCTCGAGTTGGACAGCTATCGACAACTTCGTGAAGATCGCGGTAAAATTCCTTACTGTAAAAAGAAGGCAATGACGAAAACAAATTCATATGATTACCATCAGAATTTTGAGTAAAGACAACTTTGAATTGTAAACTTTTCTGGTGATTAACAAACTGATTTGTACTTGGAATTAACCGAAAGCAATTCTTTATATACAAATAAAAAGTTGTTAAGATAGGTAATTCTAGAAATTGAAATGGAGCACAAATTCTAGATGTTTTTCTCACCTTTGTCCGCTGTCCAAACACATAATATCCTTTCCTAATCCCTCTTGATCGACAAGACCCATATCGTACAAAAGAATTCGGATCGATTTGCAAGTTGCTGGACTTCTGAAATACAGTCACTGCGAATTTCATTAACTGCCAGTTTTCAATCCCTCGCAAATGCTTGGACCACAATTTTACTCCATATAGATGCCCTTATTATTTATTACGTCTTTGTTCCCTTCATAGATGCACTTTAGAGAATTTTGAGATCTCGAAACTAGAACGAAGTACACCACGCTACCGTACCACAATCTGTTTGATGGTGTGCGTCACTGCGCCAGACGAATTGAATTTTTGAATAAAAACCTTGAAATTTTACTTAAGGTTACAAGTAGGGTAAATCTGATCTCGGCCCTCGAATTCAGACATGATTTCATTCCTAGAACAACTAGCAAGAGATAAAATCTAAATCTAGGAAATATACTTCGCTGGTTTCACTTGTCTCTCTTCGTCACTCATTAGCGTCCACCGATTTCGTTCGCGTATCGCTTTTTGTTCGGTCGTTTCGCTGTCTATTCGTCGAAGTTCATTTTCAATAGCTTCAGTTTCCTTCGTCGGCTCTAAGGGACGAACCATCATGTCACTGAATACTTATGATTAAATATTCATCTTTTGCCTATAATGTTCCTCATCGAGCGTCTTCTATGATAATAGACAGATATATGGCCGTCAGTTCAGTTGTTTCAAAACCACCTAGCTTCAATAAACTAAGTCTGACCTCAAAGCGCTAAACAAATGTCTATCTTTATTAAAGATTTGAAGAAATAAGACACTAATGTTCACGAACTAAGTACCGTTACTTGTATACTAAACAATTTCAAATGTGAACTATATGGGTTTGGGAGAGCTTGAGGACAATAAAGTGAATTTTGACGCAAAGCGATGAAATGGAACGTTAGTAAAAACAAAAATTAAGGATGGGTTCCATCAGTTCTCCTACACAAAGTCCCACAGGTTTAAGCTCTGTACAACTAATCAAAGTGGGTCATATTTGGAACAAAATGAGCGTTTTTAGTTCAACTAACTTACTCGATACTTGATACTTGAATGGCCCGTCCTCACTAGCTGTGGCCATAATCTCAATTTTTCGGAGATTTGCTGGTTAACGTGTTTCCCTGGAGTCCCGAGGTCAGCTTGGCAAAAGTCTGTCTCAAGTTTTCACCATCACAGGCAGTCGCAGACCTTGTGGATCAGAGGGAGATTTACCACGATGGGACTTTGAAACCAAGACGACGGTGGATCCTGGTATTGGTTCACTCTTAGCTATGCTTCCTGATGGAAACACCGGACTCCTTCTCGGCTTGGGAAACCCTGCCGGGGGTATCTCCCCACTGTACACCACAGCCTGACACCCAGGAACACTTCTCAGCCACGATGAGGCGGTAAACCGTTGGGAGGATAACTAACTTATGCAGCACGTCAAGTCATCTGATACGTCAAAAATATTCGAGATGCAAATTCCATGTGGTATCTTTTGTTGCAGTGATTTTAGAAAGATGCAAACCTAATCACCCACAAGAGCTAAATGAATAATAAACAGAAACACTTACAGTTTGCATGTTACTTTGTAGAATTCCGGAGGTATCTCAAATTTGTGACCAATAGAAGCGCTTACAAACGACTCTTGTGACGCAGGTTTTATATTCGACACCGGTGATGGCAACGATTTCGATGTCACTGACTGTGTTAACTGCGAATCTAAATGATATTTTGAAAGATGAAAAAAACTATGTGAATCATTATAAAATATAAACGGCAATGCACAATCTAATAGTATAAATGCAATAGAATGCTGCATTGTAACTCTATTTCTTTTCATCTTCGACCACTAAATTCTTCACTGATCAATATTTCTAAGGGAGAAATATTGAAAAAAACGAAAAAAACTCAATGTTTCAACTTTTATCCACCATCAGTTATTTTCTTCATAACAGGGTATGATGTGAAACACAACCGCTAGGATGTTCAGATATGAGTAAAACTTGGAATAAAATCCCATCAAAGAACATTTAAAGGGTTCCGAGTTTTGTTAACTCAGACTGTGATCAATTCTTCCATTCATCGATTCGACAATAATAGACAATAGATTCTTCTCACGCAAGAAATAACCACTGTTTTGCCGCAAATACTCCAGGAACACATGAATATCGTGATATTTGGACACTTGGATTCTTCGATGGCACGTCCTCAGTGGTCCTGCGGACCTCACAATAATCTCCATTTTTCGGAGATATACTGGTTTAAGCTATTGTGGTTCTCTGGAATCCTGAGGTCAGCTAGGCCAAAATCTGCCCCAGATCGTACCACCACAGCAAGTCGCCGCCTTGTGGATCAGAGGGAGATTAGCCACCATGTGACTAGTTTGGTATTAGGATGCTGATGGATCTTGGTATTGGTACTCTTAGCTGGGTTTCGTAATGGAAACGCCTGACTCCTTCTCAGCCTGGTAGACCTTGCTGAGAAAAGGAATCCCCTTACTGTACATAGCAGGCCGACGCCAAGGAACACCTCCCAACCATGATGAGGCGGTAAACCCTACGTAGGTTTTTTGCGATAATAATTCTACTGGAAAATGGTTTGTTTCTCTACGTTATTCCCATTCATTTATATGACACGAAAATACATTTTCTACAGGCCTTAGCATTTCCACCATTAGGTTCACTATTTCGTCTCTCCCATCTAAAAAGAACTTCTGACTTCAGTGTGGGTTCTGCTACTACCTGTTTTCTTGGTCTCCTTTAAGAATGCCTTGAATGGTAGTCGAATTGAGTTTTCTTAATATCATGAGACAGGTCTATGAGATCGTTCGCAAGTCTTTAGCACAAGCAGTAACGGGTCTCAGTAGGTCGAATAATGCTTCTTCCAAACAAGTCTAATATCAAAAAAGACCGATTTTCTATAAATCTCTGCCACAAGTAGTTGATATACACACATTCTTACCACCTGCGCTTGTGGAGCTGATTCGAGTTTGATAGAAATTGCCGTTTTTGTTACTGTTGTTGCTCGATGGGTGACCTTTCGGCGACTTCACCTTCCTCAAAGCCGTGCTGTTGCGCTTGGGATCACCTTTTGCTGTTCATGTGGAGTCAACACAAACACACAAAAGCACGGCTATGAGAAAGGCGAAGTCGCCGGAACGCGGGCCATCGAGCAACAGCAACAACAAAAACGACAACTTACATCAACCTAGCCGCAGTTCAGCAAGGGTAGTTCGTAGATATATATATGTATATATATACATATGTAAGCATATATATAGCGTGTATATATATATCTATGTATATAAATAGCCTAGTATCAATTTACTTATTCTGAAATGACAGGAGTTCTGATTATTTCGGGTCTGAGTAGGCCTGCATTTCCTCGCGTTCCTTCCCTCTTTTCCATAATTACTCAAGAAAGTTGAGCAACTTTCACAACAACGCAAATGCGTGGTATGAGGCTTGTTTTAGAAAACGATCCAATCACTGGAAATTAATAGAGTTTTAAAAGTAAAAAATTTAGCTAATCGCAAGAACGATAAACTGCAAACTCTCCAATACCTGCAGCTAAAAAAAAGCAACGACGAAAAACAACAAAGAAATGAAATACCATTAGGAATAGATGGTGATGCAACAGTACTGGCAGATGGAGATTCCAAACCGGCTGATGAAGGAACACTTTGAAGAGGGCCTGTCGTTACAGCACTGCTCGAATTAGTTGTTTCGTTAGATTGGGACGTGGTGGCTGTTGTTAGCGATGTCGACGATGCTGCTAAAATAAAATTAGGAAAACAAACGAATACTTTAATGAGCGAAAGATTGACAGAGTCAATCAAGCATAAACTTTACTACCAATTTTATACATGGATATTGTTTCCCACGATAGAATACCTATGGGCCTTAATTTTGTAGTTACTATACCCGCCATTTTTGACACTTGCGAAGGCTTCTTCACTGTGGCTAAACAGTTGAGTTATTTCGTATACCCAAAAAACAACGGTGACTGTCCTTAATGTTAGAATATTGTATGCCGCGACCTTAGAGACGATTGCCAACACTGCTGTTCGTTTCTGACACAGTAGTGATTACGGAGCTTTTTGTATAAAACTTTGAAATGAAACAAAAAAAAGATGAACGCATCCCAAGACGGTTCTACTCAATTTCTTTTAGTGAGACGACCACTGAGATCATCCTTAATGCTTCTCTACCATTTCACTCTTGCACTACAAAAAGCATTCCAAACCCATTTAATTATTCATAAAGTTCTAACCAGCACAGATAAACTACAATCGAAATTTATCCACAGTGGAAGAAATGAAAAACACAACCAACCTCATCATTTCGAAAGAGACTAATTTTCATTGCCTATACTTATTTAATATTGAGATAATATTTCAGCATCCGTGTTTTATATCAAGAAATGTAGGGTAACCATAACCATTTAAGAATGACCACTTAAAATAATCAAAAAGGGCGCATGAAGTGCAATGAGCGGAGGCGCCCTGCAATACATATGGAATCGATCTCTGCACCCTTGGCCGACCAAGCCCTCCATCCCTCCGAGGTCGAAAAATTGGTACAACACTTGTCAGGGAGGATTTCAGCACTGACTTCATACATTAGTAGTCCACCACGACTCATTATAAAAACCAGATATGCATTCAATCACCTCCAAACGATGCTTGATGAAATCGAATGCATGGCGCATCCCTCAAGGACTGATCAATACCGAAAGCTTTATTCTTTTATCTTAACCACTCAAAATAGCTAAATATCTCACTATTTTCAACCGTATTCGACAACGGTGTTGATAACGGTTGTTGGTCAGGACGATAACCATCAGGATTTGGGCGAAGTTTCACCACTCCTGCAGATGCCGTTTGCATGGGTGATCGTCGAACGTACAATACACAAGGACAGCCTAAAATTGAAAGGTCTTCGACAGTATTAATTAAGCTCCTTACTATTAACAATAACCAATGAGTCTTCTTAATATGTACTTCGAACCACCTGAAAACCAATGAATAAGACATCTTAACATAACCTTCAAAAAATTCTCACCGTTAGACAATTCTGTAATATGTGACGCTTCGTGTAGTGATAACAATGTATCGCCATTTACAAGTACGTGGAAAAATTTCGTTGTGTCAATTGCTGCTGGTCCGTATGTATACAACAAACGCCTTTCATCGCATATTGCTTCTCCACAACGACCCTGGAAGAACGTCAAATGCGGATTTCACCGAACAAAATCCGAAAGTTCGCATCTGTCATATAACGGCTTACCACAACAAAAAACAGTGAATACATAAGATATTCGGCGGCTTCGAGAACACGCTTGCTGGCTGCTTTGCGGTTTTCGGGAGAGCTCTGTGATTTAAAACATGTACAAGTTATGAATGATGCCAAAGAAGCTTATTTTAAAAAACAAAGAGGTGAGAAGCACTGGGTAAAACTAGGACGCAATCACTCACGTCTTTCTTCGATCCAGTCACACCAAGCTGAACAGCTTCAGCTACCGTATTCAGAACGCCTTCGCATTCTGCCAGAATCGGGGCCGCGTTTAACCACACCGCTATAGAACTGTATGCTGCTACAACCTGAAAATTACTGCTAAGGTATAAGAATAAGTGCTTCATAAACCGTAAAACTAGTATTTAGTTGAATATTTAGAGCGAGCAAGGCGTAAAAAGACGAGAACGGATCTAAAAACGACTAAAGAAAATGAGTGTCTCAGCCGATACTACAGGTCTTGGGATTGCGCACAGATGCCCAGAAAAGCTTTCATCTAAAATTTCTGCTCTGATTACTCTTCAAAATCTAGGATATTTCACTACAGTCTCACCGTGGAATGCAAATCTTTGGAGTGCAGTGGAGGTGGCTTGCCTAGTTGGGTCTCAATAAATCGGCACAGTGACGCCACTATGAGCGAACCGGTGGAGACATCCTCTGAAAAGGATACAATTTAGCAATCAATGAAATAGTTCCTCGACAAGTGAACGATGAAATTTTGTCATTTCTGAAAAAACGTTTCACTGTTTAACACAAGTGGCATTCGTTTTGATGTACGTTCAACCGTTTTCCATCTTGTCTCATGAAATTCTATTTCCCTATTTTGCCATCATCCGCCTTGCATTTATTCAAGAAAAGAAAAACAGTATCACCAACTGCTGCTCACTAATCCCACCAACTGATGATACAGAACTCGAAGTTTCCTAAAAATCGTTATGAATTCGTCCGCAACGAGATGCCCTAGCAACTTTTATACTGCAAATTTAATGCAACAGGAATAGTTGCCAGGATCGACTTTCTATTAACCTCGGCATTGGAATATGAATGTGTCGTTTTCTTGTTCAGCAATCGCGAGGTTTTTAAACAGCATACATTTACTTCCATAAAAAAACACAATACAATACAACGCTAGCTGAGGTTTCGGCAGTATCGCCTTCTTCAGAGACTGGAAGGGCATACTGATGTAGTCTACTAGGCAACAGGAATGCTATGACGAGAACGTAATATACTTGGATCCGGAGAATGCAAAGGAGATGGAAATTGTTTTATATAACCTCCTTGCTACGGAAAATCGTCCTAGAAAATCTTACACTTGGGTGGGCAATAAAATCTCTATACGCTGTGCATAACGATTCTATACTCAGTGATGCCCAGTCCAATTACAACGGGAGTCAAAGCGACGATGTGAAAGAAGAATACGAGATACTGATAAAATTTCTATCGAAGTGCCTTGAAAAGCTCTCCTTAGCTTATAGACAAACATTTGTCAAGTAAGTAAAACAGAAACGCTGAAAACAACAAGTAGTTGACACTAGATCCTGCTGTTCACACACACACACACACACACACACACACACACACACACACACACACACACACACACACACACACACAAAACGAAAAAAAAACGTAAAAATGCCGTCTAAATGTACGCGAGCACTACATTCTACCCTGTGCTCAGATGAAGATGTGTGAGCTATAATTTCAAAGTACAAGTAACAGTGAGATCGTGGAAAGATTATTTTTGATTGACAACATCTACTCCATTCCCTACCATCTCCACAGATACATCATTAACCATAATTTCCGCTATTATAAATCGACCGAACTCCTAACGGCCAACGCCGACCGACCAACACCTACACGCTCCACTTGACGCGGAAGACATAACGCCTAAAAACATAAAGGACAGTCAACCAGTGGATGGTTTCGCACATTTTCCTTATGTATACGAAGAACTGCAAGGACGGCCTTCGACACCACCTTCTGACCAGTTTCCGATCTGTGTTCTATAAGCTTTTTGCGAAGGTCTTCCTGAGAAATTTCTAAATCTCCAAGAACCTGCATAAGGCATAACGTATTCACCTAAAGTTCACAAGGTGTTTATAGGTTAATCGACCACATTCAAACACAATCGGAGGTTATACAATCTGTCGGAAACATAATCCAACCGTTCCTACGATATTCGTCGCCTACGAGAAAGCATTTGACAAGGTGAAGACTTACTTCTTCCAGTTAACCAAGCTGTAGACAGATCCATAATACAGGTCCTTACTGAACGCAACAGTCAATGAACAACGCTGATACACTTTTTAAAGTGACAATTCATAATTCAAAATGGTAAAGGAATACGACGTGGCAACTATGACTGGATCTGTTAACCACAGAGCTACAGTGTGAACCTATATTAATGGAAAAGAAAAGACATAGTGATAGATGATCCTTCCCTACCTCCACTTTGCTGATGACACTGTCGGCTTACTAGCAAATGCAGCAACAATGCTTGTTGAGCTCAATGAGGCTAGAAAAAGATGGGTTAACCACGGATGAACTGAAGAATAATTTAGCTCATTAATTCGTGTTCGGAAGGAGAACAGACCACTTTGGATGGATCACTAATTAATTAAACCACACATAACTCATTTTAGGGCGTTCAATGAATACAAGTTACGATTAGTAATGAGTAAGGAGTAGGACTTGAAAGAACACAATGAAATGCAAGGAGAAAGATTGGCTATTTTGGACCTGTAACAAAGAACACTGACCAATTTAACTGGCGCCGACCTTTCTACTTATTTGATACGGCAGTGTCCTTGGCTCTAAGCCATGCACCATTAACATGGTCAGTTAACCTTGGTCACATTGAAAAAGTTTAGTACAAAAGACAAGGGATTCGGAAAATTTCTGAAAATAAACTGGCGCCCTCGACGTCAAGTCGGCTTTCGTAGTTCATATCTCCAAAGAACATCTGTTATCGAAGGTCATCGGGATACGTCTTGACAATTAAACATCGGTGAGATGACAACATAATGCGGAAAGAATCGAACGGATAGAAGACTAGAACACTAGATTGGATTCCAAGATGCTTACAACAACTATTAAGACCTTCAAAACCATTAGCCGATACATACACTGAAAGCGTAAGCGAGCTCCACCCACTGAAGTTTATGGAACCAACTTCCATATTCCCAAAACGCAACTGCACCCACAGGCCAGTATGACCACCTAAGTTGAATGGTGCTTGTAAAACAACAAAATTGAGCGAAAGAAATGTGACCCACAAGTCACATATATATACATGTATATATATATATATATGTATGAATGTATAACGTACACGTACAATTATATGTGTACATGCGTACACACGTAATATATATATACACATACATATACATATACACATAAATGCATATATATACATACGTATATATATACATACGTATATATATACATATATATATCCATACACATATATATGCAGAAGCACGTGTGGCGAAGTGGTCATAGGCGCCCTGTAATACGCACGAGATCGATCCCGTGCCCCAGGCTCACCAAGGCTTCCATCTCCTCGGGCACGCTAAATTTGGAGTCTGGGAGGGGAGGATAGCAGCACTGATCCGATACATCGGAAGGCCACCGTGAGTCATTGTAAAAGCCAGGTATAAATTCAATCGCCTCTAACGATACTTAATAAAATTGGATGTATAACATATCCCTCAGGGATTGATCAAGATCGAGACTTTCACCTTTTATATTTATGTACATACACATACACACCCCATACGTATATGCATACAATATGTATAATACGCAATGCATAAACATGCAGCGTACATATATATATATATACATATATATATACATATATATATATAAATGTATACATACATACACATATATGTATATATACCTTTTTACCACTGTGATACCCCTAGTAATCAAATTTCACTGACAAGGTAGAATTCGAACCTTACTACCGCCGATACTCTAGAAACTAAAAGTCTTTACTCATTGTCATAGTGAAGTGCAATTTAATGACTGCTGGTACACTTATCAGTTAACCCCTTATAAACATAATCCTCAACCAGTTGCTTAGGCACATACCAGCCCATCTCACGAACTCCCAGATGTTCCTAGACCGTCTGCGTAACGCACGTCCCAAAAGCGCGTACGTTATGGAGTCGTTCGACGTTACCGCTCTTTACGACTCCGCAATGCAAGCCATCCGTGAGCTTCTTGAGAAACACGAAGGAGCAATTAACATGTATGGCTTTTCGATTCAGCAGCTTATGGTCCTCCTGAAGGTCTGTTTAAACTGCTCGATCTTCAGATGGTCCGGGAATTATTACGCGCAAATTAGAGGGTTGGCAATGGGACAGCGACTGGTCTAAAGTGGAAGCACCAGTAATCGATCTCACGCCATTACTCTACTGTAGGTATATAGATGATTGTTTTGTCATCTGCTCCACACAAGAGGAAGAATCCTCGAAACTGGCGCGGCAAATAGCCATTTCAAATGGTTACGAAACTGTAGCTTCTCAGGATAGGCATCGAGGAAATCCCACGCCCCAGAGCGATAATTCTAGCGAAAACAAGGCTCCGTTCCTGTTGCCCTTTATTTCAAACGAAATAAGTGCAGCTATAAAACGCTGCTTAATAAGGGCCGGTCTAGAGAATTCCGTAAGAGTGACAGAAATACCATCCGACACTCTAAGACGCCAGGTGGTTTCCAACCGCCTATATGACCGCCTGTGTACAATGAAAGACTGCATAATTTTCCCTAACAGTAGAGATGGTGATTGCGTGCGCTCGGGTACAGTCTATCTGATCTCTTGTAAAGCGTGCGGGCACGAATATGTTGGCGAAACGGGTAGACCGCTCTGCGTCCGCATAAAAGAACACCTAGTCGGTAAATCTAAACATAATTCAATGTTTTTCATCAATAAGCAGACACGAGGTTGTTAATATAGAATTTATTAGAACACAATTGCTGACGTTTCGGCGGTTTCGCCTTCTTGGGACTTCTTGGAGAACACTGAACCCCTTATAAAGTTCTCGAAAGCTGTCCAATCTTATTTCTTTCGGTATTTTACAAATTCTCTTAGTACATTTGAGCTGCCACCCATTTCAAACATTTTCCCTCACAAAACCAAAACCTTACCGTTGTGGGAGACAAAATTTTGCGAAGTTTCACCGCGCTATAAAATCATCATAGTTCCGATTTTTTCCGTAGAATTTTTAAACCGAGAAGGAAAAATGTGTAACAATAACAAAAAGTCTCAACACCATGCCGAATGGATATAAAACCACATACTAATATCACTCCATGAAATGTTAGAATAAAGCACTTATACAAAGTTACATAACTTACTGTTATTAAAAAGTACACTTGGATGGAGATGTGATAAGCAATTCAGGACGTCGATAGCCGCTAAAGATATGGAATGTTCACCTGCCCATTCAGGCCGACAAATTCGATCACAAATAGCCGAGACAAACCCTCGTACAAACGAGACGCAAAGTCCTAAAATGTCCAAAAAGTCAAACATAATAAAAATAGAGGAACATGAAGCGGTCTCTGTTTTTTTTTCCTCCAGCGCTTCACCATCACTAGGAAACGAGTGTAGAACGCCAGCTATTACCTTTTTCCGGCGCTTGCGTTCCGTGCTGCTGAGTAGTGATGCGTATCATTTCATGTCTTTCTGTTTCCGTTAGTCCAAGATCATAAGAACAACTTTCCTCCATTAATACCGTACACATTGCTGGAAGTTTAAATGCCAGCTAGTGAGTAAACTACAATGTAGACACATGCAGGATGACATTTTAACGACGTAAACATAAACAAAACTTATGGTAAAAAAAAATAAAAATAAACTACCTAGTGTCAATTGAAGATTAACGGAATCGGTTTCGTTTCGTAAATTAAAAACTAGTGTTTTGTAGATTCGTGAACGCAACTGCAGATATGTCACAGCTGATGACTTCAAGTTGGAACTATCGGCTAATTCTAAATTCGGTCATCCATAATAAAGAAAGTATTGTTAACAAATAGCGAAACATAAGAAGAAAAAAAACAGCATTTTGAAAAAAGAAACGATAAAAAAGCGTCATTAATCACGAAAAGACTTTTTCCATGTTTCCAACTGGCAACTCTTCCTTTTCAGTAGTGGAAGGAAAGAAGAAAGAAAGGATCTTTTAAAAAAAGCCAGATTTTTTAGATAAGCATTTAGTTATTGACTCACGGGGTATTTTATTCATTCCAAATGTCGTAGGCCAACATACAACCGACGACAAACCTCTCAGACACGCTCTACGCATCTCTACTTCCGAAATTGACGGATGTAACCTATAGAACACTACAAAAAACCAAAAAATAAAGTAAAAAAAAAAAAGTAAAAAAAAATGAAAGTACTATAAAAACGCCAAACTACGAATTAAGTTCAACAGAATAAATTGGAATTATGATATTAAAGCGCCTGCGAATAAAACTATTCGATGGAAAAAAAGAACAAGAAGTGAACGAAGTTAAAGTAGAAACTACAGGCATTTACACAAATAAAAAAAGCTTAAAAAGATAAAAAAGTCAAGCTTAGAAAAAAGAATATGACAGAAATAAAACACTGAACTTTAGACACTCTGGAAATATAAGTGAACACTTATACTTAAGGCGACTAAGTACAAAGAAAATAGCTCCTAGAACGATTAAGAGATCTCACCTTAATTTTGAGCTTTCAATAAGTACTATGTCTAAGGCGAAAAGATAATGAGGTAGAATGGCTTCAATACCGGGTAGTCCTAATCGAAAAAGATTCTGTCCATAGAAGAACAACGAGCACAATACTAACCGATCTTTCTGAAACAACATAAATGCAAGTATAGTCGACGACGAAAAACCTGCCCTTCCAGTATAAGCCCAGATCTCCACCCTAATGAAAATTAATTATGAAATATGCTTCCCATATTTGGACACGCTTAGTTTCAAACGAATTAGAAATCGTGCCAAATAAGAACAACAACGGTTGGATAATCTAAACGCAGAGAACTTTTATCAAGTCATTACTGGGTAGTCAGGGTAGCAAAATCATTAGTAATGATAAACCCTTTCATTAAAACATAAAAGGTAATTCAATCATTGAGAAAATGTGTAGCATCTAGGGCAAGAACGAAATAGGAAAAGAGAAGTGAAGTAAATCTTTCAACTAGAAAATAAGAGCAAAAAACTCTCGCTTGTTCATTCACCTCAATCAGTGCCTCATGTATTGTTGATAGAAAACTGGCCAGCTGTTGAATGGGGAGCTTTTCGGTAGTACGTTTAGAACACACTATCCGTGTCAGGGCAGCGATGGCAGCTGCCTTCCCCGCCGAGACACCATCTATGCCGTCGGCGCCTGAGGCGCCTAAACCACTGAACACACTGCTACTGGTGTCACCGCCTTTGATTGAGTCACCAGTCACAGATGAGCATGAACTGGCTAAATTTATCACAACAATAACTCAAAAGATTGACTTTTTTAAATCTCGGCATAATAATCGACATTTCTGTATATGTGTTCTTACAAATTGACCTTGTTTAGCTGACGCGAGGTTGGCATAGATCTTCTTATTGTTATTATTGTCGTTCTTCAATGGCTTACCTTTCGGGAACTTCGCCGTCATCAGAGCCGTGCTGTTAGACCACCCGTGTACTGTTCACGAAGGATGAGCACGAGGGTTCACGAGGAACAACACAAGGGTAGTCTAACAGCACGGCTCTGAGAAGAGCGAAGTCACCGAAACGTCAACCATTGATCAACGACAATAACAAGAACAATAAAAAGATCTACACCAACTTCGCGTGAACTAAGCAAAGGCAGCTCGTATCACAACAATAGCATTAACAAAATAAAATGGACATAAAAGGTATGGTGAAATATCATTTCGAATAGAACCTATTATATCAAAATCTCCAAAAAATGCTGTGACCATGCCATTCATTAACACTGCCTCCAGATTAAAATAATTGCCAGCTGGCAGCTAAAAACAAACCCACCAACGCTTCGGCGTTTGCCACTACTTCCACCAATCATCGCCTCAGGAACATCTTCCAAATCAACCGAATGTAGCGACAAACCAGATATAACATCTGAGTAAAATCTGGATTGAAAACGAGATGAATAGTTGGAAAAAGTGGTCCAAAAAACCCGCAATCATTAAAACACCCCCGATCTTTTTTCCTTGTTTCCTTACCTATACACTTATGTTTTACCATCATTTAATAAACAATGATGGTTTAACTTAAGTTAATAGACCGCATGGTACTGACCGAAATTTCGAAAATCTAAACAACAGAGATGGAAGCTGATTGCTTAAACATGTCATGTTTAACCACAAAGATGCTTAGATATGAGCAAAACTCAGAACCTGATGTGATCTACGAACCCGGGATTATCCATTCAGGGGCTCACCTGCTATTCACCACGCTAACCGAGGACCTTGCTTTGCCTTTTTCCCAGCCAGTTCTTTCACTCTAAGCTACTATCAGCAACTATCCATCGACACTTACGATACGATCTGGGATGCACTAATCGGCATTGGACCTAGTTAAGCTAAAGTTACAGACGCAGACGAATAAAAGTTAAATCTCACATTTAACGCCTTTCTGGATTGTTAACAAGATGTTGATAAAGATGTTTAAATGGCTTGATGTCATATTTAGTCTCTTTTATCATAACAACCATGAAACTCCTTCACGTAGGAACAAATCTCTACAGTCTCTTATCTCTTATAAATAGTCTAAACTACCAAATACTAGCGTATCTGGAACACAACAAACTGCTCACTTACATAGGTCACAATTCTGTGTTAGATTCACCGGAACACCGGCGTACATCATCTTCAGTAATGACGCTTAACTGCCTTTGCTATGAGAACGTATCGTGACACTCGCAATGATGCAGACAGACGTGATAGCTCGAAATACCGTCAAAATAGATTAAATTTGAATGAAGTCAAGTGGAAAATATCCAACATAGCGATATGGTGGCAACAAATAGTGGGGCTCTACTGTTGGAGTGCCAAAAATCGGAGGGAGCGGCACGACTAACCGCCACCACTGTCACCAAAAGGAACCGGTTATAGGTGTTGAGCGCCCGAACAGCAGAGAACACATGATGCGAAATCTCTTTTCACAGCAGTACAAAGATGACTACTGAATGTCCAGGTGAAGAGAAAAAGGACAAGGTGATCGAAATCGGTGAATCCCTGAGGAATGCACCACACATTCGGCTCTATTCGTTGCACCTTAGAGATGACCGAATGCAGGTTTGGCCTCAATAATGTGGGAGAGTGCTGATAAATAAAGACAAAACAACGTTAACTTTTTATTTACTGCCTACTACAATTTTTCACGGCAGGGTATTATGTGGGGTACAACCATAGTGATTCTGAGGTATTTGCAGAACTGCAGTCCCTATCGCAGACACCAGCGGTCCGGAGCATCGTAAACATTTCAGCATCATTGTTGTTATAAAGGAAGCATTTTCACCCTCCCAGACAAATCTGATACCAGAATACTGATTCGACAGGAACGGAGGAATTGTTATGCCCAAGGCGCAGGATCGAACCAACAACCCATGTGTACGCGACACATGTGAAAATACTATAAGGGAACAATGAAAATATCGAAACAAAAATAACAAGAACCAATCACGGCTATTTAGTTCCTAATGCCATAAATTACGGACAATAAGTTTCGCTCTCATATCTAAACACGTTGAATTTAGCCAGATATCCTTGGTACGATATCATCGAAAAAATGTGCACTTCGAGAAAGAAACTCTGCACCGAATCAGGAAGAAATTGGTGACATGCACTAGGAACTAACCGGTCAAGTCAACATAGAGTTGATGTCGGGAATTCTCCAACAATACATTTTTGCTTTGAACAGAATTCATCAAGACGGCCGCTGGACTGAAGGTGCGTGGAAATATGAAACACAGCAATTTGGACTTATTTCGAAGAAATAAGCAAAAATCGTAGTTCAGTTACACTGTTTCAATTTCGAGCTCGAAAATGACTCTAACTGAACAAGAATCTTGCACACAGTTCTTTTTCGATGCATCACTAGAAAATAAGCAACGCACACCCGCCCTCACCAGTCAATTCATGAACCACAGCTTTTCGGTGCAACTAAACAGAAAACAAAACGGAACTAAGCAAACACCGGCGAAATGTTCAACAATGTTGCAGTCTACCAACAAAAAAAAGCCGAAGATTATTGAACGAACTATTCGACCAACAATAAAACTTTCACTATCACATGAAAAAAGGTGAATTCAAGCCTCCTATTTCCATAGTGGAACAATTAGAAAACATGTGGATAAAGGAAAAAGCGTTCGGCTTTGATCAGATCGTTAGAGATGCGTCATCATGCATCCGACTCCATTTGTAGCATCAGCGGGGTAAATGAATACATATTTGATTCATAGAATGACTTCCAGTGACCTACCGATATATCAACTCCGTGTTTCTACCCTTGAAGACAACTCTGATAGTAATCTATCGACCCTAGAGGGATGACGACTGCTCGGTTAAACAAACGCGTGGGATTGAGCCAACGACCAAGTGTGCATTGCAAGGCAACTTTAACCACTGCGCCCCCTACACTCGCACATTAAAACGTATACCAAAAAAAGTAATATGCGACTAAAAACAACCTTTAAACCGACCGTCATTTAACCTCGGTAGCAAAATAATCAATATGTATTAAAATTATTGAGCTTACACGAGAATGAAATGCAGATTTATTCGGCTGACGATGTTTCAACGTCTTCGCCTTCATCAGAGCCGATGATGAGAGTCGATGGTCTTTCACAGTTTGTTGCTTTATTCTTACTTATTTACTTTACACAACTGCGGACTACCGACTGGGACCATCGTCTCTGATGAAGATGAAGACGTTGAAACGTCGTCAGCCGAATAAATCTGTATATCAACCTCGCGTAAGCGTAATAATTTAAATAAATGTGTGACTAACATTAACAGGTCTGGAGTTTTTCAAATTTAACCATCGACCTCAAAAAAGAACCGAAAAATCCTATCCGACTAGTTCAAAACCGACAGCGTTTAGACGTTTTCGGATGACCTGACGAATAATATTTAAAAATGCACCACGATCAGTAACGTTATCCATATGGGAAAATATCAATATGGGAAAAAGTTTAGGCACGATTTCCGTGTTTCTACGCTGATCAATAAGATACAAAGAGATAACAGCGACGTTGATATAGGAGTAAATTTGAAATCGGTGAACGAACCGTCAAAATTCTGAAAACCTTTACACTTTTCCTGCAAAAAAAAAAAGGAAACCAAGCAAAATATGAACTCTTTACAGTTCCGTCGACACAGTGAATCACCGCTTCTTCACAAAAACAAAAATAGAAAATCACACTGATTCAACTGACTGCCACAACTTTTTCGGTCATCGATCAGACTTTACTTGAGCTATGAAGTTATCTACGCCTTGTGGATTTACGAAACTTAAATTGTACCTAGTCTATTTATTAATTATCTTTTCTATTCATATTTGTATTTATATTTATTTATTTATATTCGTACTTATACTGCGGTGGACAAAGTTTAGTAAGCAGGGACAATTTCCGGAACAAAAATCCTAGCAACTCGTAGATTGTAACTCAGCAACACAACGGGCAACTGGCAACCAGAAAATTAGCAGATTAATGAAGTGCAAATATGAGAGGTGAAGGCAACAAAGAGTATTTTTAAAAGAATCTAAATACTTTGGAATTGGATGACTGAGAAATGAATACTTTTGTGAGGTGAGGAACAGAAAGTTTATCTGTGATAAGAAAACCTATTCAAAAGTCATAAACGACACGGTAATTCCATTTCCTACCATAAATTAATTCCTACTAATGACCATCTTCGAAGCAATTACAAAACTGCGCCTTTGAAGAGATTCTATCTTCAAACCGGAAAAATCTGCACATCGCTATGTGGCCAAAAGTCTCGCTAATACAAATCCAGGCATGATTCTGGGAGTTAACTAGTTTGCTCGAAACGCCTAGTATAGACTGACAAATACCCAAACATGTTAGAAGATAACCCTTCTTAAAATTTACTTACAAAGCCTTGAAAATGGATATATTACAATTATATTCCGCTTTGAAGATGATTACACTTTTCTTTAAGCAATTACATGAACTGTCACATCCTCATCCTTCTAGAGATGATTAAAGGAATCTGTAGAGTGATCGATTACATGAATATTTTTTTGTTAGAGAGGAAACCTCATGTACCCCAAAAATTGATCTATGTTTCTAATGACCAGATTACACATACAACTTAAATATTGAAATGGATTTCAAAGAAACATCCAATACGGTTATCTAACGATGCATCTTAAAGGAGCTATTATACAAGCGCAAATTCCTGTCTTTAAAAAAGCGGGTAGAAGTGCACTAGAAATCGTTTCGAAGATACCAACGATCTCTAGTCGGCTGTCACAAGATTTTAAGAACGCTGTCTCACTAACTTTTTAGTAAAACTCAACACTACTCGACTAAACTGCTCGTGTATCGCTTTTCTCTAGTGCGGTGAGGTAGTAACCTCGGCATGGGCAAATACCACTCAACCAAATACGATCCGCTAAATACCTACCTGTTCGGAATCATGTGAGAGATGCGAATAAAATCAATGGCTATGGCGACAATGGAATACCATTTCGTCACCATTCACCACATGAACACAATAGAGTTATTCACCAACAGACAGAGCGTCGCTGCATAATACGGGATTACCTGGCAGCGAAGTTTCAACAGTGATAATTTTGGTTCTAAGCATTGTAGTTGAGTTACGTCAAAAAAAAAACACTTGTACGGAGCACCATTTCCCTATGAAAAAGTTGAAACGGCCAAATTTTCATTCAGTAATCTTGAAATGAGCTATAATTCATTGGATCACGACGCCGATTCAACTAATACCCGCCCAACGACAGCCTTCCGTTAACGGTACAGATAAAGTAAACAGAAACATTGTAAAAGTCAAACCAAACGCACTGGTTTTACACTAATAATACTACGCAGTGATTTTCCTCGCAAAGTCATTGCTACTTTGCTAATGACGGAGCCAAGAAACGAAAAGACAAACCAAGATGTAAGTTGTCTCCTGCCTACCATCTCATTCTATTCATGCAACCCATTTCATTAGAATTCATCTTTGCTAAAGTCTCTTTCATAAGAGCAAAGTGAATCCATATTTTGACAGCGTTCGCAACACTACACAGAGAACACAATCCTCTAATATAAGAAATTCAACAACTTCTTATGGAAAAGACACTTAGTTTGTCAAGAACAAACAGCTTTTCTAAACCTAAGATACGCTCTCTACAGCCCTTACAGCAGTAGAACTGTATTCAACAATTGAGCAAAAGACGAAAAACGGTGTATGTTTGACTCTGCGTTTTGGAGTGTAACCTTTTTCCCGTCCTACAGTGGTCACTAAGTGAAATTCTCCATCGGGTTAAGAGAAATGAACCATCGCAAGCATATAGAATTAAGGCTGATCGCATAGACTTACTTCAAACTGGAGTACCAAACATACTGCAGCAAATGTTTTTGATACATAAACAATTTGGGCATCTACCAAATGGGGTACGAAATCATGAAAATACAGCTGCTTGACTAGGACCTATGGATAACGAGACGACTGCAGAAGAGAAACGCGAAAGTGTACTACGCATTAGAGTCACTTTGTCGACGCTCACACATTTTCGTTATTGAAATGCCATTTACCAAAACGTGGTTCTTTCTTTTTAGACCTTAGGAATTGTATTTATCGAAACTATCACTTTCAGAGGAAATTTTGAAAGCAGTTTCTGACATAACAAGAAATCAAATACACAGATGACACCACTATGCAAATTAAAAAGTATTATCTTACCTGAACCTACCTATTCAGTATATTTCCACTAAAGACACTGCAATAGAATCAGAGCGAAACGGAAAGGAGATGGAGCAGAGCGACCGGCTCAGCTGAGTTGACATCCACTGCCAGCCAAATATAAAACGAACCACAATGCTACGTACACAAATACGATCACAAAACGATTCACGCATGCACATAGGCTAACACGGACACATTACTGGAAGTTCTATCGCTTACATCTACATTCCAGTAGACCTTTCTTACCACTAGTGGAATCACAAGTAAGACATACTTTATCAGAAATAATCACCATGCATTCCCGAAGGCAGTAAAGCAAACTCCCATTATTTACCTATTTTTCTTTGGGAATCTCGCTGTTACCACACAATGCTGAAAGGCCTCCTGATGTGTTTGCAGATTTACTTTTCATAAAAGAAAATAATATTCTAATCTATCCGACCGAAGATTTTCCTAAATATCAGAGAAAGCTTTAAAATTAGATACGATGACTAAGACACAACGCAGACAGCACGAAGGACTGCGAACATCGACACAGGTCATCGGCTCTGAGGAAGACGAAGACGTCGAAACGGTAGCCGAAGTCTATTCATCGGCCTAGTGTAAGCCTATCGGTGAAAGAATACATGCTGAATAGTCATACCGACGTTAAGGGAAAAGTCGATTTTAAAGTATCCTAAAAGTAAATTTGAACCAAATAGTAAAGAACCTAGCAAAACACTCTTGGGATTCTTTCCCATTTTGCAACAATAACTGAACCACCAAAAATCATATGTGTCAGCAGAAAAGCAATCATCTCTCCAGGTCGCCTTTTGGCAAAACAAAATCCTCCGGTGATAAGGACATCCAAAAAACCGGAATCGTTTTATGAGTTCACAAAAGAGCATGCACGCAACGAAATGACCATGTTTGCATTAGTTATGAGAACATATCATTACCAAAATCAATCAGAGAAACAAAAAAATACCCAGTTTCATACCTTTAATTAACTTAATATCAGGCGCTCATTTTACAAAATATGTAGAACTCTATGGTAGCTGCACTTCATCTGCCAAGTGTACGACAAATACAATACTTATAGCCTTTTACGACGTGATTGAAACTTGAGTCCTCGAAATGATCGAACGCCCCAGCAGCAGACCGAAAACAACTAAATTTTGTTGAAACGTCATCTAAGATGAGATAAACATCGCATTAAAACTTTGCGTCGACTCAAGAAAAAACAGGAATCTAGTTAGATAATTGGCAGGTAAGTTGGCTCTGAAGAATGACAGCACTCCAAAACTCCACGATGAACATTGTTTCTGGACGAAACACAACAAAATGTTTTTGTAGCCGTAAATCCGGATCTTTCTTCCTCGCAATTCATCGTAGATGTCAGTTGCAAACTGGAACTGCTGCAATTTGTCGTAGACTGTCGTAACTTCTAGAGGCTGACTCCACAGACAAATTACACCACCTATACTCTTCTGCTCATTCTCAACCCTCATGAGCTCCTGTTCTATGCACGCTTCCTGTTGAATATAACTGAAATGGGCATAAACACTCTCTTACCACATAGATACACAAAGAAATTTCAGTTTCACCAGGTTCCACTTCCTTAGCTATAATCGAATTCTCGAGTTTGAGCTACATAAGCACAAGAGCAAATAATCGACGCCAATGTAACAGAAACTTTGCAAAAAAAACCATACAGTAGGTCTCAAGTGGCCGTACTTATACCGTTGCTGTAATGCACAACCTTCCAAACTTTCCAGACAACTAAGTGACAGTCACAACCTGAACGGTACTCATCATCAGAGGATAACAATGTAACACCAGTTAAGGATCTAATAATGGAATAAATTATGTGCTGGACATTACCATCCACAGTCATCGAGAACACCTACTATTACGAATTCATATCTTCCCACTATCAAGCACGTTTTGTTACGCTTTCTGTATAGAAGGAAATAATGGTTATCAAAAACCTTGGTTAAATTTTCCTTGCTAAATTTTAAAAGGACCAACGAGTTAAAGACAGCGTACTAGAAAAAATCACAAATGGGACAATTTTGAAAGCTCATGCCTTATGTCGTCACTTTTTATTTACCAGCTACTATTTTTTCTTTAATGGCAGGGTATTATGTAAAATATATCCATAACGATGCTGAGATATTTGCAAACTCCGGATCGCAGGTGTCTGTGGTGGGAACCAAATGCGCTATTGTCCTTTCCGAGGGCTAACGCGTTCACCACAACATCATACGAGTCCTTCGTTTCGCCTTTCTCTCAGACTTACGCCTTAATTAGCAATACCTTTATAAGGTATTGTAGGTGGGTACAAAATTTATGTGTTCTATTGTTTCAGTCGAAACAACTGTCATTGAAAAAGTCAAAACTTTGTATGATAACAGAAACAAATCCATGAGATTAGCTTTTGCATAGCTACATTACTAGAAATCACGAAGAAAAAGAAACGTTGAGTGTTCAACGACTTAGTAGCTACCCACCATCGACCACTTCCGCTCTTAGTTTGTAATCGGTCTTTGCTTGAGCCGCAGCTAGTAACCATTCCATGGTCACATTCAAAAGGTGTTCAGTTCTCGGTCCTTTCTCACCTATCCATGGAGCGTAAGCGGGATTTACTGAAAAACCATCAAACATCTACAGAACAGAAAACTATTTCAAACGATTTAGTCAAAACTGATCATAAAAAAATAAAGGTTAAATACTCCATGATCAGACCTGTGAGAGTATGCGCTACAAACTGTAATGCAAGTGGTCGTAGTGAACTTTCTGACGATACTATCGATTGCTTTGCCTCCAAGACACGACTCTGACTAACATTTTCGAATACTCTTGAAGAAGTCTGGAAATATGCAACTTAATTCAACTAAGTTTCGAAGCAAGCCACTTTGGAATTAATTTTAAAAATGCAGATAAATGAAATAAAGAGCCGAATATAATTTGTAAACACTAATAGCGTTAACGGCAATGAAAAGACCTTTCCACTACATTCAAACAAATGCTACTACCTCTTGAATAACTAATCTAAACGATCAATTTCCAAAAATTGCAAAAAAAAAAAAGAAAAATAGTCTAAATGAAAAAGGATAAAGTTCTTGGCTTTGATCAATCCCTGAGAGATGCGCAGAGCATTCAATTTCTTTAAGCATCGTTGGAAGTGATTGAATGCATATCTAGCCGTTACAATGATTCGCGGTGCTCTACCGATTTATTGAGCCCGTGCTGTTTCCTACCAGACAATTTAGGTACCAATTCGCCGACGCTAGAAGGATGGAAGGCTTGGTGAGCCACAGGCGCGGGTATTAATCCTATGTTTGTATTGCAGAGCGCCTCCGACCACTGCGCTGCAACCGGTTAATCTTTAACATCGTTACCAAAGTTACAGTTGAAAAGTGACACTTTGATAAACCACTAAGTATCACCTGTCATCTGTAATCCTGTTGATCGTCGAGTGACTCGAGCGGGCGACATTAAATCTTCCATTTTTCCCTGTCGCGTGCAAGAGTAGCCCAGTGTGTTCTGCTCACTCTAGGGACTCGTCGAGCATCATATCTTTCTTCTAGACTCTTCGTGAAAAACTTTGACCATCGGGTTGGTCGACTTCCTGCAGCACGTTTGACATCCCGAGGAATCCGTCACTAACGGCTCTTGTCCATCGGTTGTCGTTCATACGCATTATATGTCCGGCCCACCTTATTTTCGACTGTTTGCCGTACAGAACGGCATCTTTCTTTTTTGACCGTTGAGCAGGTCGGAGCTTCGGATCCCATCTCTCAGTTGTGTGAAATGCGATACTCCTAGCATCGCCCTTTCAACCGCGAGTTCGACAACGCTGAGTGATCTTCCATCCTGCTTAACCAGCGACCAGGTTTCTGACGCATACGTTAGGGCAGGAAGTACCGTTGAGTCGAAAAGGTGGGCAGTAAGTCGGGTGTTCTTTGTCCTCTTCACTACATCCCCGATGCTCTTCAAAGCTCCCCAACCCGCTCGTTTCCTTCTGCTTAGCTCTGGGGCTAGGTCGTTCATCGTATTGATTTCCCGGCCTAGATAGGTATAACTGGAGCATTCAGAGACATTCGTTCCGTTGAGCGTGAATGGGGTATACGAAACCAATCCGTTCCTCATGAACATCGTTTTTGTAAGATTTAGTCGAAGACCAATCTTTCTACAGGCTTTATCAAAGTCGGCAAGCATACGTTCCGCTTGGCTAATGTTTGGTGTTATAAGGACTATGTTATCAGCAAAGCGAAGATGATATAACTGCCGACAATCGATTTTCACTCCCATATTATCCCATTCCAATGTTCGCATGACGTTCTGGAGAGTGACGGTAAATAATTTTGACGAGATGGTGTTGCCTTACCTAACACCTCTTTTGACGTCAATGTTAACATCGTTGTAGAATAGTGACATCTTCGCTGTGAAATTTTTGTACCTCTCACGAAGAATGTTTGTGTAATGAATAGGAATTCCTTGACTGTCAAGGGCTTCCAAGACTGCTTCTACCTCAACTCAATCAAAGGCATTCAGTGTAACGATCAAAGTGAAACAGAGCGGTCTTTTGTACTCTCGCAATACTTCAATGACGCTTGTTATCCCGTGGATGTGGTACATCGTACTAAATCCTCTTTGAAACCCTGCATGTTCACATGGCTGTCCTTCGTCTAGTGCTCTGTAAATCCTGTTTAGGATGACTCGAGTGAAGTTTGTAAACGACGGACAGTAAGCAGGTTGGGCGACAGGTGCCCATATAGTGTAGATCACATTTCTTAAACAATAACACGGTCTTGCTGGTATTCCACTGAGTTGGGACCTTGCATTCAGACAGGCAGCGTGTGAAGAGCCGAGCCAATGTGCTTACGAGGACTGGCGGAGGGTTCCTCAGGTGTTCTGGTCTTATCCTTTCCAGACTTGGTGCTGTTCGAGTTTTCACCGACGAAATGGCATGTCGTATCTCGGAAGGGAGAACCGGTGGTACAACATATCCATCCTCTGATCACCCTCATATAAGGGATCTCGACCCAGCTAGTCTCCAGGCTACGTGGCGTGTCGCTATGTGGTGGATAGGGGTTAATCGCGGACCAAAAGCGACCTTCGCTTCCCTGAGACTCAGGTCGATCAAGGGACGGACTCGCTGTTTCTGCTGCGCTAATTTGGTAGATACTTTATGTATTTGCTAGGCGTATTCACGCACGCGTGTGTGGGTGCGTTCTCTCTTATGCGAATTATATTCTACGATTCAATTCGGCCAAAAGCCTGCAATCAAGTGACAGGGAAGTGTATGAGAGGCGGTTAAGAGACGCCTCCAACAACTAAGCTCCATGTACACTTTGAAGAGACTGGCAAGCTACTCGTGAGTATACCCAGCCCCACGTTCAGAGCCCAGCGACCTATATGTGGGTATCGAAATGCAAAGCACAGTAAAAAAAAAAACGGGCTTCATTCCCCTGACTCCGAAAAAGCCCCCAATTTCGCAGCTTTGGGTAGGACGAGTACGGAAAGGCTGCTAAAATCTTAAGGCCAATGGAAGCTGCCTTGATTACAGAGAACTATGGTGACGATCTGTGCCTACAAACACGTACACTTGCATCCGAGTCCTCGATAGAAGACTTGAAAATGTAAGTAAGAAGGATAAGATACGAGGCCATCGGCCTGGGCCAGACGAGAAGACGCCACCAATTTAACGCCGCCTATGACACCGGAGAAGAACTGTTCCTCGGAACATGCGACAGTAGAGGAGTCGGCGACGTCGCGTTCTCGTAAACACGAGTTTGTCTAAGAACAGTGGTTCATTCGAACAGCTTACAAGCCGAATCGGACGCTTACGATTGAAAAGATGTGGATCAATACCGGCTCTGACAACCTTCGCCGTTTACGCATCGACATTAAACCATGACGAAGAAAGAGCGGAAGCCTTCTATGTGAACTTGTAGAAGTTCTATAGAGAAGAACACACATTCTTCAAGGTCATCATAGGATATTAGTGCTAAGATTATACCAAGAAGAACGTCACATTGGGACCCACGGATTACAATGGAATGAGAAGGATGAGAGGATGTCTGAGTTTATCAAAACGACCATGACCATCCATGGTAACACGCAATTCCAGGAGCCCCACACTCAACGCTGGACGTGGGAGTGTCTCAATGGAGAGCACCGTAACGAAATAGACCACATCATAGTAAATAGGTTTTGCCTAACCGATATCGCGGTTGCCCCAAAATTCTACGAGATCAGACCATCGTCTTCTTCGCACAAGATTCTAATTCTCGCAGAAAGCAGAAAAGCCGCTAAATTCAAAGAGCGAAGTTCCAGAACCACCATTAACTGGGATTTATTCAATTCATTAGTCGGCTGCTGAGATGTCGTTGTCTGTAACATCGACGAAGAATACGATCGCCTCATTCAACATCTTCACGTTAGCGCTATGAAAGCTGAGAGTTCGAAAGTCACCAAGAGACGTCTGTCTCCAGCAACACTCGAGCTGATACGCCAGCGTGGAATCGCACGAGCTGCAGACCACCGAGAACTGATGTCTGAACTTGCAAAACAATGCAGACAGACGATAGAAGAAGACCTTAAAGAGAGAAGAGCAGCAGTTATAGTCAAAGTTGAGAGGCTTGGAAAAGCATTCGCAAAGCCCACCGAAACTTCGCCAAATACAAGACCAAAATGATTGCACTCCGGCGCCCAGACGGAACAGCTACAGCGTCCAGAAAGACAATGGAGAGAACCATTCACGAATACTACTCAGATCTCTTCGATAGCCACGTCCACCTTCCATCATATGAAAAGCAACTAAGTGTAGGACAAAAAGGACAAAAGTAAGCGTAAGTAGTACCTGTTCATGGTTCTGACGGGTTGCGTTGCTAACATTGATATGCTGTGAAACACCCATATTTAGTATACAGTGTTCATCATTCTGAATCATTCGTTCTGTAAAAATTCTTATTGCTCAGATAGAAGAACAAGGACATGAGAAAGTTCCCGTTAACGGGATTAGTGTAACCAAGATTCAAAAGCAAAAGTAGCAGCGGTCGTTTCCATTTGGAATATGAATAAAATAAATGCAAACTATTCTTGGGACGGCCTTCGTGGAACAGCTACTGACGGTATCATACAGTTCCACAATGTGAATGTTGAAAATTGGAGGTCGTTGTTCTAACGTACCTGTCTGACTATTCCGATTAGTACATTTTCCTGTGTCTGAAAGACAACGTCCTTCTTTTGCGCTTGTAGATGAAGAAAACGAAGCACAATCATCATTCGTCAGCGTTGCGTCCACATCACGACTATCACGGGCTGGACCCGTATCCGAACATGTTTTTTCGCGCTAAAAATGTTACTAATCCTAATTCAACTAGAGTAAATACTAGAAATCCATCCAACGGTTTACCGCATCATCGTGGCTGGGAGGTGTTCCTGAGTGTCGGACTGCGACATACAGCGAGGGAACTTATCCCCCCGGCAAAGTCTCCCAAGCTGAGAAGGACTAAGGTGTTTCCATCAGGAAGCCTAGCCAAAAGTAAACCAATACCAGGATCCAAACCGTCCTGGTGTCAAAGTCGCGTGGTGGCAAATCTCCCTTTGATCCACAAGGACTGCGACTCTCTGTGGTGGTGAAGACCTGGGGCAGACTTTGGCCAGGCTAACCGCGGGACTCCAGGGAACCATAATGACTTAACCAGCAAATCTTCGAGAAATGGAAATTATGCTGGGGCCCGCACAACCAGTGAGGACGGGTCATTCAAGTACCAAGTAAGTAAGCAAATACTAGAAATAAAGCCACAATGATGCTGAGGCATATCTAAATTGAGGTACTTCCTGTCGTCACTTGTCTTAATGGTCTTTCTTTCCAAAACTCCGGACTGCAAGTATCTGCCGTGGGAATCGAACACGCTATTGCCTTTCAGGAGGCTGACGCGTTCACCACCAATCCATGTGGGTCTTTCGTTTCGCCTTTCTGTCAGCTAGTTTTCTATCTATCAGTGCCATCAGCAATCACCCTGGGAACTGACTGATCTGGGGAGCATGAATCGGTTATAACCCAGTTAAGCCGACTGAGTTTAAGAAAAGTTGGAGGAGGAAGTAAATAAAAAAGTTAACTAGAATATACTTCCAAAGAAAAATTAAAATGTAGGACATAATGTTGCCCATGTTAACATTTTAAGGGAAAAAACACACAATGGATTCTTTACGACTGCGACCGCTCGGTTGTTCGTGAGCAATGGATGTTTGCTGAGTCGGCGTGGCAATCGTCCACTTCCGCACAAGAATATCCGATTCTTTGAACTCTATAGGCACACGATTGTCACCTGAAATGAATATGAGAGTTTTTATTGCCTCTTAACAAGATATTAAAGTGCGATACTAACCGTAGAACACGTCAATCATTCTTTGTAATGCCGTCACAGCCAAGAAGAAGCACAATGGCAATGATGCGGACACCTGCGTTTCCACATCTTCGTCGTGATAAGGGACTCCTTCACCTTGAAAATGTTCTTACTAACTCCTAATTATCTAAGTCAACTAAGTCACCAACTTATCGGTTTGTTCTTTGCGGGATCATGAGTGAGAATGTCTGCAGGTGAATCCAGCAATGAAAACAAATTGAACCTGAAGTGCATCCGAATAGTGTCAACACGCAAGCAAGTGAATACAGTTAAACAGATAAAGGTAGATGAAAACATAGTACATTATTAACACATGTTTTCAGATAGAAATTGAACTTTCTAATATTACTTAGCCCTCCCAACGGTTTACCGCATCACCGTGGCTGGGAGGTGTTCCTGGATGTCGGGCTGCGATGTACACCCAAGCTGGGAAAGAGTCCGGCGTTTCCATCAGGAAACCTAGCTAAGAGTAAGCCAATACCAGAATCCACTACTTTCCTGGTATCAAATTAGCATGCATAGCATGTTGCATGGTAGTAAATCACCCTCTGATCCACAACAGCGGCGACTTCCTGTGGTAGTGACAACCTAGAGGAGACTTTGGCTAGGTTGACCTCAGGATTACAAAGAACCATTAACGACCAAACCAGCAAAACCGAGAAAAAGGTGGGAAATATGCTAGGCCCAAGAGGACCAGTGAAGACGGGCCATCCAAGTATTCAAGTAACTAATATACCTAGCACGAAACACTCCGAGTATTACAATTTTCAGAGAAGGAGAACGGCTTACCAACTTTGATACAACAGATCGATATCACCATCATCTTCAACTGGGGGTAAAAATGCAAATGGAGTGATACTTTCATCATCTAAAACATCCTACTCCTTATTTTAATGATTCGTTACTCGGATATCTTTAAAATACTTAGGAATGATGTTCACAGAGTTTTCGCCATATTTTCTTCTAAATTACTTCAACCACTTACTTATCAAAATCGTGCAATAATCGTCGCCATACATCCTCCGACAAACAACCACTGTTATTGCTAGGAGTTTTCGTGCCCACGATTCAACGACGGTGATCTGAACACGTTTCTAATTAAAGGCGACAGTGAAAACTACTGGAAAAAACTTTCGAAAATCGTTTATGCTACGAAAAAGAGTTGGGAAAATTGTTGTCATCTGAGAAACAGTTACCATCCTGGAGCAATTCCAGTAACGAGGCAGAAAAGTTTTCAACCACAGCATGCAAGTCGTGGAGAAATGGGAGTCCCCTAGCACAGATATCTCAAAATTCCAGGAGTAATAGAGCTCGATAATCGACACGTCAATGAAAAGAAAACACCATATATCGCCAAGCCTTAGTCGGAATATAAACCTCAAGGTCTAAACAACTTGGGAACACGGGCTGTAGAATTATCCAGTTACTCAGAGAAAATTTATCGCTGGAATACTGGAATAAAATCAGTTCTAACCTCCTTCGCAAGTCGGTTTGCTACATCCGATTTGTGAAAATGATGCCACCTTCCTGAAATTTCTCTAAGCAAAAGTTTTCAAAACTCACATGATGTCGCCATCGTCGACATAACGCTGATAGTGTTCTCCAATACGTTGGTGAAGGGATTTCCTCGTTAAGCACCGCGTGGAACCAAAGATCGAAAAGAATGTCGACGACACGCGAGCCAACACGCATTCCCATTTCTTCTAAGAGAAACCGATTCTGTTCTAATAGTTGGCTATTCGGAAAAACCAACATGATAAACCAAAACTAGTTTATCTAAAGTCATCAGTTCAAAAAATATGATATATTTCGAACCGGGTGAAAGCGGATCCGCGAGGAGAATATCAGCAGAGTTGAGAAGAAAACTGAGTGTACGCGTCCACACCTTAAAATTTCATGTGAATGTTTCATTTTTGCAAACTATACAGTGCAACTTTCAAGGCTAAACCAAATCCAGTGTTAGATCTGTGTTTTAAAAAATATGAGAAAAAGAAAACCTCGTTCTGATACTTTCGACTGGCCGAATGAGTTAATGCACGTATGGAATCCAAAACGGCTTCAACTTCGCGAGCCTGTCGCTCGATTGCCATTCCTCGAGATACCTTACGAACTACTACTCATGGCGACAACTCAAACATGCAAAAGGAATGGAACTAACCTCTCCTCTAACATCGATTCTTCGACAAAACAGATTTCTGAGTGCGTCAATTATGGTCCTACAAGGAATATGAAACGAAAAGGAAAAAATAAGAGGTGCTACCTTCTTTTCATAGTTTCCACCTCGGTAAAAAATCACTTTTTGAACAGATTTAATGGATAGGTTAGAAGCAGAACACAGATCGAATCATATAGATCCGAACATTCTACAACTTAAGCTAGAAGACCGAGTGGGAGCTAACAGTTCGGAAGAAATCTTACCGAACCTGAAGTACTTTTCAGGAGTGTCCAGTAGCGGCGTTGGTATATTGCTATCCGGAGTATCCGTGAGAGCGCTCAACCAATGCAAATAGATACGTACTGCACCGCGTATCGTCTCGTATTCACGATGAGTAGTAAAAGACAACGTGAGCGAATAATTAAGCACCTAGATTCATTGACTGATCTGAAGGAAGGAAAATAAACCACAAATCCACGCAACGAGTTTACTTTGCCGTGGCTGGCACGAGACATCAGAGGTTCTCTTAATTACCTGCATACACCATCTTAATTGTTCGTCAGTCCGAAGTCTGGTAGATACCTTCTCGCGTTCTTCACTATCCCATTTCGTCAACTCATTTAAAAGCGATGCAGACACGGACTCACTTGTCACCCTGTCAATGTTTATGTCTAATGAAAACTTATAAAAATGGAAAAAGTGTTAACTTTTAAAAATCAACAGGTCATCATGAGGTGTACTGTAAAGCTGTGAGGTTTGCTTCACATGAAACCAAAGGTGGTGAACAGGAAGAGTTCAATGTGAATGAAAACCAATCATACACTTATTCTGAAAAGCAACTGGATTTAACGGTGAGCTCCATGTTATATTAATCCCTATATATCCCATCCCATAACCCTTACAAATGAGTGAGACTGATAGAGCTATCTGTGCTCGGAAGAAGTTGCACGTACGTGAATGTCTCCGAACAATTTTTTTTTTGGGTTTCCCAAGCCGAGAAGGGGTCCGGTGTTCCTATCAGCAAGCCTAGTTAAGAGTAAACCAATATCAGGATCCACCACCATCGTGGTATCAAAGTCGTGTGGTGGTAAATCTCCCTCTGATCCACAAGGACGGCGACTGGTTGTGGTGGTGACCACCTGGGAAAGACTTTGGGCAGGCTAACATCGGGACTCCAGGGAACCACAATGGCTAAAGCGGCAAAACTCCAAAAAAAATGGGAATTATGGTGGAAACCGCGAAACCAGTGAAGATCGGCCACCCAGGTATTACCAAGTACATGACAAAAAAGAAGTTTGGCTAAAGTCTGGGAAGATCATGTAGTAACTCCCACAACTGACTTTCCATTAACCTCGGCATTGATCAAGTAATTTTTCGTATTCTTGCTCAGCAAACGCGAGGTGCTTCTTTTATTCCTTATTCACGAATAAGCCGACGTTTCAGCGGATTTCGCCTTCCTCAGAGCCTGAAAAGGTCAAGTTGACAGCAATCTATTCGACCAAACACCTCCATAACCAAAGAAAGAAAACGCTAAACCAAGATTTCAATCACATTGAATATAGACTAGATTCTTTGGGGCACATTACGATTCCATGTGAAGTCTATGCGGTTGGTCTCCACGCGACATACTCAGTGGAAGACTCATAAAAAGCGGTGAGTGTGCAAAGACTGTGTGTTCAATGCGATTGAAATTTTGGTTCAGCATTTTCTCTATTTGGTTATGGAGGTGTTTGGCCGAATAGATTGCTGTCAACTTGACCTTTCCAGGCTCTGAGGAAGGCAAAATCCGCAGAAACGTCAGCTTACTCGTGAATAAAGAATAAAAGTAACACCTCGCGTTTGCTCAACAAGAATACGAAGATCATTTAGTTGCATACGAAAGTCAACAACAAAATTCTCAGGTGTTAGGAATGAAGCCAAACAAACCATTTAAACCAAAACGTGACATATGGCTCGTATTAAAACGCGATAATCGCTTAGCGGCATTAAGTCTATGTAAGGTTAATTCTAGCAATAAAACTTAATTGGGCTATAATTAACCGCATAGATTCAAACACTATTAGGAAGATTGACCACAGAACAGACACAGCACCTTCTAACATAAAGACTCGTTATTTGCGCTAAATAAAGAATAACCGCAACAAAAAGAGAAGTAAGCCACAAACTCACTTGGAAAACAGATCAAGAATTGACTTATTGAGGTCGGGAAACTCGAGCGTTGGCCAATCCTCATACATACCCTGTACTTCTAAGCCCAATGCTGGGCGTACGGGACCGTTGTTCGCCTTCTAGCCGTTAGTTGGCACAAATCTTTCCTTCAATACCGTCATATTGCGATCCATAAATCATAGATCGTGAGCAAACTAGCGAAACATCGCGGTCGAAGCTCTATTGACACTCGCTATCAAAAAGCATTTCGTAGCTCGATCAGGAAACACCGAAGTGCTAAGAAACGATGGAGTGATCATTCAAACAACGGGAAGCATTGCGGAAACATTTCCCTAGGTTTTGAGCAAATCTAGTGAAAAATTTGGTTTTTGACAACTAACAAATTGTGCAATATGAACAGACTTCTCCAAATATTCGACTAATCTCATCTTCAAGAAAAAAAAGCAGTTGTTAACAACCACAATTATGCTGCGATATTTGCAAAACTCTGGACCGCAGGTGTCTGCGGTGGGGAACGAACACGCGCGCTATTGTGCTTTCCGGGGACACAGCGTTCAAAACCACACCACGTGGGTATTTCGTTCCGTCTGTCTCACAGCTAGTTTTCTATCTACCAGTGCCACCAGCAATCACCCGTCAACGGGACTGACCCTGAGAGCCCAAATTGGCAATGAAGCAAGTGAAGCTAAAGCCAAAGTGGTTAACGTTACAAGCACTGGAAAAAGGTATGAGACATCAGGATCTACCTTCCCTCTTCGAACCGATTCCGCAGATGGTATAAAGGATAAAGGCTAAAGCTCTCGGCTTGATCAATCCCTGCGGGATGTGCCATGTATTCGACTTCACTAAGCATCGTCTAGAGGTGATTGAATTCATAAATGACCTACACAATGACTAGCAGTGGGCTACCGATGTATCGAGCCAGTGCTATCCTCCCAGACAAGTTTGGTACCAATTTGCCAACCCCGGAGGGATGGAAGGCTTGGTGAGCCGTGGGCGCTGGGATCGATTCCACGTGTGTGTCGCAGTTGCACCTCCAACCACTGCACCACACGCACCCACGTGGTACAAAAGATAATATACTATTATAGAGAGCCTATTTCTCCAGAAATCGACATAACCCTCAACACACTCTTATCACCGTCGATTATGCCAAACTACAAAATCTTAGGTCAAAGACTTCCAATTGTTGTAATAAACTTACTATATTGCCATTAACGGTAACTCCCAAAAGTTCCAAAAAGTAAGATTGCGAATAGAAACGGACAAAAGATATGTAGATGATACGCATTTTAAAAAAAAGGATAAAGATCTCTGCGTAGACTAATCCATGAGGGATGCACCATGCATTCCACTTCATTAAACATCGTAGGAGGTGATAAATGCATATCTGGCCTTCACAATAACTTGCGGTGGTCCACCGATATATCTAGCCAGTGCTGGTATCTTCCCAAACTACTATAGTAACAGTCCACCGAGCCCGAAAGGATAGAGGGCTTCGTGAACTAGGGCAGGAATCGATCCCATGTGTATTGCAGAACGCCTCTGACCACTGCGCTACATGTAGCCCACTAGCGTAAACGATAAAGACGAAAAACCAAAAAAAGAACCGGAATGACATTTTCCAAATTCTCCTTATACATTTTGGTCACTCACCTCTACCAATCCACTACCAAAGAGAAACCTTGATAGGTGTTGCAAACATATTGAAACACAACATCAACAACAAAGAAGACCTCAGTAATCGTTTCAATACAAAAAAAAATCAGTAAAAGTCAACAAGGTTTCACATTTAATGAGTCGTAAACTTCAATAACCACTGACTTAAAAAATAGATGTTTCTCCATCTTTCTTTCTCTCTATCTCTCGCCTCCACCTCAAAAAAGGATGTAGTGGGTCGCAGACGGATTTCGTACTACCAAACGAAAATCGTGCTCTGTGGTTATGCTCACCTTGACGTTGGAAAGAATATTCTATGATACGTCGCTACCTGAGACACGTCAACTCGACAAGCCACCAACAGAGAAGTTCGGATTCACAACAGGAAACGATTAACTCCTCTATATGTCTATCATGGAGCAGAATGAATCACGATGACACACATATGGACGTCCACGAACCATTTGCGGAAAAACATCTCTGTCTCATTCTACCGTTTCTTTTCATTTTCTCCGCTGTTCCGTCCCAACAATAGCGTAGCCCAGGGCAAAAAGAAAAGTCCGTTACATCAGTTCACAAGCCATTCTTTTTGTGTGTTCACCTAGTGAATGTGAGCACTAGTAATGAATATTACCATAAGATACCACTCCTATAGGAAACATCAAAGATACAAACTGTTAATGAATGACTAAATGATCGTTTCATACACTTAATGTAATGCATTAATCCTTCCAAAACAGCTAAGTGTAACGCAGTGGTTAAAGGCTCCCTGCAATACACATGGGATCGATCCGCGCGCCCATGGCGACCAAGCCTTTCATCCCTCTGCAGTCGGCAAATTAGTACCAAACTTGTCTAGGAGGATAGCAGCGCTGGCTTGATTCATCGGTAACCATTGCGATTCACTGTACAAGCCAGATATGCAACCATTCACCTCCGACGATGCTTAATGAATTCGAATGCATGGCGCATACCTCACGGATTGGTCAACGGAGAGAGGTTTATCCTTTTCTATCCTTTTAGAAGAGCTAAGTAAATAGATGCGCTGGCTACCTGGCCTCGCAACGTCATACCTATTGCGAAGCACCAACTTTCAAACACTGCTGTTATTCTAAGCCCTGTGTACACACTGTCTACTTTCTGTTCTTGGAACGGTTAACTCCATTATCTCGATAAAGAAGTCCTGCAGTAGAACTGACCTTCAGGATTACTGGATTACCGACTACTGAGGAATTGACAATACCTGAAGTACAAGCAAATATCCTTATGTAAACATAACATATTAAAGATGATGATTACGAGACATTTGTTCCCAACAACAATATGTCTGTTACAGCCACAGAAGGAAGTTTGAATTGTATGAAAAAGAAAAGGAAAAATAAACAGGAATTACTAGGGCAAGCATAAAGACGGACAACTGCAGTCATCACTTCTCCAGGCATCTTCTTCATGGAATTGAAAGTCTGAAGGAAATTTCAAAGCTGATCAACGTCCAACTATAGTAAAGCTTTTACTAGAGGTTTGGGTATAAAATGTTACATCGAGTGAACCTTGCATATAAAAAAACGCATCTCGAACAAAATATGACTATCATAGAAAAGAAGAACCCTAAGAGTTCCGTAGGAAACCTAAAGCAAGCGTTACTACAGAATTTCTCCTACTACAAAATCTACGTGGGAAACAGAATGAGACTCGCCTGATCGTTGTGAGTGTTGTGCACTCCGTAAGTATCGTCTAATCACATGCAAAGTGTGTAAGAGACAACACTTGACTTGACATGTTGACTTTCCTCCACGACTACCGTCTTTCTTACGAGTTCTCGTACCGACGAGGACTCCGCTTTGTGGGGTGTACTGTTCTTATCGATTCGAATTGATGTGGTGGTACAGTGGTTGCTACGAAAAGTGAGAAAACAGTAAAGGACATACACCCAGAGGTACCACGCAGCACCCGTATTACCTGCAGTTTCGTTTATCGTCGAGTGACTCGATCGGGCGCCCATATATCTTCCATTTTACCCTGTCGCGTTCAAGAGTAGCCCAGTGAGTTCTGCTCGATCCAGGAGCTCGATGAGCACCATATCTTTCTTGTAGTCTTTTCGTAAAGAACTCTGATCATCGGGTCGGTGGTCTTCCTGCCTTCCGTTTAACACCTCGTGGAATCCAGTCACTAACGGCTCTTGTTCATTGGTTGTCGTTCATACGCATTATGTGTCCGGCCCACCTTATTTTCGACTATTTGGCGTACAGAACAGCATCTTTCTTTTTTCATCGTTGAGCAGGTCGGAGCTTCGGATCCCTTCCCTTCCTTGCGTCACACGGAAGACTCCTAGACAAACCGCTCGTTTCCTTCTGCTCAACTCTGGAACTAAGTCGTTCATCTTCATTTCCCAACCTAGATAGACGTAAATGGAGCATTCGGAGATATCTGTTCCGTTGAGCGTGAATGGGGCATACGTAACCAATCCGTTCCTCATGAACATCGTTTTTGTAGGACAGTCGAATACCAATCTTTCAACAGGCTTTATCAAAGTCGGCAAGCATACGTTCCGCTTGGCTAATGTTTGGTGTTATAAGGGCGATGTTATCAGCAAAGCGAAGATGATATAACTGCCGACAATCGATTTTCACTCCCATATTATCCCATTCCAATGTTCGCATGACGTTCTGGAGAGTGGCGGTAAACAATTTTGACGAGATGGTGTTGCCTTACCCAACACCTCTTTTGACGTCAATGTTAATATCGTTGTAGAATGATGATATCTTGGTTGCGAAATCTTTGTATAGCTCACGAAGAATCTTTGTATACTGAGTAGTACTCATTGAATATCAAGGGCTTCCATGACTGCTTTTATCTCAGTTGAGTCAAAGGCATCTTTATTGAATCGATGAAAGTGAGACAGAGTGGTCTTTTGTACTCTCGCGATACTTCAACTAGCCTTGTTATCGTGTGGATATAGTTCATCGTACTAAATCCTTTTCGAAACCCTGCTTGCTTACATGGCTGCTCTTCGTTCACTGTTCTGTCAATCCTGTTTAAGATGACTCGAGTGAAAAGTTTGTAGACGCCAGACAGCAAGCAGATTGGGCGATAGTTGCCAATATCGTGGAGGTCGCCCTTCTTGAATGATGGTACGGTCTTGCTGGTCTTCAACTGAATAGGGACTTTGCATTCAGATGTGATTTTTTCCTTTGCCTTTCCGGAAGTTGTAACTGTTCCGTATGAGCGTCGAAGTGCAATCATCTTGATCTTGTAATTGGCGAAGCTTCGGTGAGCTTTGCGAATGCTTTTCCAAGCCTCTCAGCTTCAACCATAACTGCTGCTCTTCTCTCTTTAAGATCTTCTTCTATCGTCTGTCTGCATTGTTTTGCAAGTTCAGACATCAGTTCTCGGTGGTCTGCAGCTCGTGCGATTCCACGCTGGCGTATCAGCTCGAGAGTTTCTGGAGACAGACGACTCTTAGTGACTTTCGAACTCTCAGCTTTCATAGCGCTAACGTGAAGATGTTGAATGAGTCGATCGTATTCTTCGTCGATATTACCGACAACGACATCTTCCCGGCAGCCGACTAATGAATTGAACAAGTTCAAGTTTGCTGTGGTTCTGGGACTTCGGTTTTGGAATTTAGCGGCTTTTTCTACTTTCCGCGAGAAACAGAATTTTGCACGAAGGAGGCGGTGGTCTGATCCCTTGTAGAATTTTGGGACAAAAGCGATATTGGTTAGGCAAAACCTATTTATTATGATGTGGTCTATTTCGTTATGGTACTCTCCACTGAGACACTCCCACGTTCAGCGTTGAGGGTGGAGCTCCTGGAATTGCGAGTTACCATGGATGGTCATGGTCGTCTTGATAAACTCAGACATCCTCTCGTCCTTCTCATTCCATTCTAATCCGTGCGTCCTAATGTGACGTTCTTCAGACGTTCTTCGTCCTCGGATGCAAGTGCGCGTGCATAGTAGGGCCAAATCCTCATCTTAGTTCCTTGCGATGTAGACAACTTAGAATGGACCTGGGATTTTAGCATCCTCTCCGTACTCGTCCTACCCAACGCTGTCGTATTGGGGTTCTTTAGAAGTCAGGAAAAATCAAAAAGGGACAGGAAGTCCGTTTTTTTTTTTTACTGCGATTAGCTTTTTGATGCCCAGGTATAGCCTGCTGAGCTCTGAACTTGGGGGCTGGGTATGCTCACGGGTAGCTTACTAGTCTCTTCCAAAGTAGACATGGATCTTAGTTGTTGGAGGCGACTCCTAACCGCCTCCCATACACTTCCCTGTCCCTTGATTGCAGGCTGTTGGCCGAATTGACTCGTTGAATACAATACGCATAAGCAAGAACGCACCCACACGCGTGCATGAATACGCCTAGCAAACCAAATTAGAGCAGCAGAAACAGGAAGTCCATCCCCTTGATCCACCTGCGTCTCAGGGAAACAGAGGTCACTTTTGGTCCGCGATTAACTCCCTATCCTCCACCTTGGGACGTGCCAGGTAGCCTGGCGACTAACCGGCTCGAGATCCCTCATATGAGGGAGATCCATGCATACTTAATATTAATTATGGCTACTATTTTTTTGGTGAATAAATACGGACGAAGGTGTATGAAATTGAAAAAAATATGGAACTAGAAAAACCATAAGTCTTTTGCTGGTTCCTGGACACGTTAGCGGTTAGTTGTAGTAATAAAAAAAAATAGAGGATAAAGCTCTCGGCGTGGACCAATCCCTGAGGAATGCGCCATGCATTTAAATTCATTAAGCATTGTTTGGAGGTGATTGAACGCATATCTGGCCTTTACAATGACTCGCGATGGCCTATCGTTGTATCGACACTAAAAATATGTAGATATATAGGTATGGATATCGGAGATGCCGATAGGAGATATCGCGGCCTTATGACTCTAAAATGTTTGCTTACGATTTTCAAATGTCACGCAGTGCAGTTAATACAACTGTGGCCTCAGCATCTCACACATTATGCTCCACCGTCTATTACTTTAGGAAGGAGCAAATCTGACGTGAGACGAGAATAACGTTTAAAGTTGCTCATCGAAATCGATGTGACTGTTGGATGGACTTGACATGACGTCTAGAATTTCATCGCTTTCGCTAGGACTTGATGTCGACTCATGGCGGCCAAATCGCCTTTTTTTAAATTTTATCTGACCCGTCTTCACGTCTTCGGTGCGGATCTCAGCAGTTATCACATTCATTTCGTTTCCTCGCATCCATTATCCACGAAGACCTTCCAACCTTACGTGTGGCTTCGGTTGATGCTTGAGGATTTTCATTTTCATATCTTGAATTTCGTAGAATGATCGTCGAGCAGTTCTCCCGGGAGTCCTGAGATAGCTGTGATACAGCGTTCCCAACTAGATTGCAAAGAGTGATTTTACTTCAGAGAAGTGCTATGCCAATTCCTCGACCCCGGAGGGATGACGTGCCTGGTTGGCCCGGTGCGTAATCGAACTAGCACCATGCTCGTGATGACGGACATCACTACCACTGTGTTATCCATCCCATCATTGTGTACTGATAACCATTGATATAATAGTTACCCGCAACTACTTAACATTGTAGATTATTCATTTCTACCAATATTAAACACTACGTAAATCGTGCAGCATATACCCATAAACGATCCCCGCGCCCACCGCCCCACCAAACCCTCCGTTCCTCCGGGTCGCCAAAGTGGTACCAGACTTGTTTGGAAGGATAGCAGCATTGGCTCCATACATTGGTAGACTACTGCGAGTCATTTTAAAGGCCAGGTATGCATTCAATCCGACGAAGCTCGATGAAATTAAATGCAAGGCGAATCCCTGAACGATTGATCAACGCCGACAGCTTTATCGTTTTATCCTTTTACCGTTACAATAACAAGACTTCAGCTCTAAATTTCTATAGTGATGGTTCACAACAGTTGTTACCATTATAAAGAAGATGGGTTCAGGACTAATTCAAAGGTTTCATAATTGAGGATGCATAATACGAGAAGAAATGGGGACGATCAGATGCCACCTATAATGCCTACGTAAAGACAGAGATTAGAGCAAATTTACAAGCACAGGAACACATTTCCTAACCAAGTTCGCATCGAAAGAACGTTTCGAATTTCTTCTTGCCCTATAGTTAAACCCAATCACTACGGCTTCTTGAATACTTCTGAAAACATTGCAGCGAATAAATGATCCCTAAGAAGCCGACAAAGTGTACCAACAACTCTAATGCATGCCACCGGCTTTTGCTAACCATAAGAGACTAATTCTATTGCATCTCAGTTTGCTCAAACATCACAATACTAATAAGGCAAAATCTGAGGAAGCTGAATTTGGAACTATTCCATTCAGAAAAACCGAATCGCTCATTAACTAACTCATTTCGTGAAGCACTTCCGACACCATTTACTCAAAAATCCTCAAAGACCCTTGTGACCCTCAAAAAACTCAGACGCTGCTGAAGATACTTTTAGGAAATTCGTGGACTAAGAAACCAAGAATTCTATCTTTACCATAAACACTCTTGTCGTGTTTGCAGAGATATGTAGATTTCAGAAGTTTTAATTCTGTTCCATGAACTTTACTCTGTGCTGAGGTAGGGTGCACTTATTTTGAGGGTTAAAAAATAGAGATTATTTCACTAGAACCTTAATATGAAACAGAGCAGATAACCGAGTATCCGTCAGTAGCTCTTTAATGTCAGTGAGACTTTCTCTCTGCTAAAGTGGAAACGCAGAAGAAAATCGATGTCTGAACAACTTCAACGCATCGAAATTTTAAACTTATGGACGCTACTTCCTTACTGTGACAAGGTCAACTTCGAGATTACGGATAGGAAACATGTACGTCAGGTAATCGGCGAGAAACCCTTGAAGAAACTCGAATAGCTGTTTGATTTTAGGACAGTTAATAATTCTTCAATATTAGAAGTACAGATTACAATTTACACATCAGCAATTACTTCTGTATTAACAGTTTAAAAAGTAGACTTTGTTGTCTTCATAAATACAAAACTTTACTTACAACATGATACCCTTTACAATGTCACAATAGATAATTTATATGCGAAAAACTATGAGCCATAAAACGCGCAATGTTGCGGCCAGTTGGGCTACCCATACCGCACACTACAGGGGAAACTGTAATCAAGCACAACCTGTAAACAACAACGAGACCTAGCGCAACATCGGCGCGTGGTTTACCTGTTTATGGTATTGGTTAAAAAAAATAACGCCAAATATTAAGGGTTTGATAGTTAACTTCTTCCATTGGTGTTAGGAGCAAACTCTCAGAAATTAAGTATGGTAGCAGTAGCGTCATAGCGCAATATGTATATGTGTACAGGTACATAGCACCATGTCACATTGAATATATAGGGGGAACTGAAACTTAACTGTTAAAACCTTAGGAATAAAACACGCACGGGAATACATATACAATCATAAAGTAATGAGGAAATATTCACCAGAAGTTCGTGACGCTTCTCCGTATCACCAAACAAAATACGTAACAAACATGACCAGTCAGCTTAACTGTTTCACTTAAAATTAATTTAAAATTTGCAAGTAACAACCGCTAACCGAGCTGTTGCCGGGAAGAAAGTTGTAAATGAGGAACAGGAAATTTTAAAAATCACTAATGTAGAGCGGAACCACATTCTAAAGCGAAAGAGATTAATTTTAAGTATTGCAAACTATCCGCTATCTTCTCCTTCTTTTATCCTCGAAGAATGTGCGGAACTTTTCTTGGAAGAAGTCCTCGAGTTGTTCAGCACACTAGAAATTTGTAAAAGAGCTAAACAATTTTTTCCTAACTTTCCTGATACAGAACAGAACGAAAAAAAACACCAACATTATATATCTCACTGCCCTCTTCGTTGTACTCCTTACAGTTTGCAACAATTAGATATGCATCCGATCGCACCTCTTCTGGTGTATCATAAACATGCTGTTTAATTTTGTTGATCATCGTTCGAAGATCCATTGGTCGAGTAATAACATCATAGTAATCAGGAACCTCAAGAAAACCACCTTCAAAAATATTTTTCCAAAAAGCTTACATGAAGATTATAGATTAGCATAAACCATATCTCAAGAGATATTTGCAGCGGCGTGCAGGTGCAGTGGAAGGATGCGCCATGTAATACACATGGCATCGATTCCCACGCCTCAGGCGCACCAAGCCTTTCATCCCTCCAGGGTCGACAAATTGATACCAGATTTATCTGGGAAGATAGCGGCACTGGCTCGATACGTCGATAGGTCACCGCGAGTCATTGCAAAGGCCAGATAGGCATTCAATAACCTCCAACGATGCTCAATGAAGTCGAATGCATGAAGCATCCATCAGAGATTAGCTCAATCCTTTTTTTTATAATAGAGTCGCTTGTCTATGAAATTCTTTCCAATCAATGAGAAAAGACTAGAAAACCTCGACTTGCAGAAGTATAACTACAACCCACATCTCTCTTGTCCACCGGTTCAAGGAACGGCCATGCATAAGGCTCCCGCATGGCTTCTCTTATCAGTTTCTCTAACGCTTCTATCCTGGCTCGTGATGTTAGATCAGCATCCCGCAAAATCGGTGCAAATGTTCGTTGTGGGGACCCCATATACTCGTCCATATCTAAAACTCAACACAAACACAATCAACAGAGATCAAAGATATCAAAAAGTTCTAGAAATGCACAAAACATCGATAAGTCACTAAATGAAGCTCACTTTTCCGTTTCCTCTTACTCCTAGACACAGATGAAGATTCGCTATCGTAATCGAAATCATCATCCCCATAATCATGGTTGGAATAGCCATTCGACCTCGTTGATTGCCGTTTAGATGACTGTATAGATTTCAAAATTAGAAAAGAAATTCACGCACTATTTAACATATAATCGGACCTTGAGTGGCCGTGGCGATGACTCGTCGTCAGGTGTCGAACGGCTATCATTGTACTGAACACGACGAACTGTTCTGCCGCTACTCGTACGAAAGACATTGTTATTTCCCTGCCCATTCGATTGACTAGAGATAAACAAAATACTCCCAAAAATAGTCTCCTCAATGGACCGTTTTAAGTTAAGAAATAACATACGAAAACTCTTCTTCCAAACTTGCATGTAAACTGTTTTCATCACCGATATGTTCGTCTTCGAAGCCTTCTTGTTGCTCTTGTTGCTCTTGTAATGCAGCTTCTATAAAACAATCACATACCAGCCACTCTATTTATAAACAGACTCAGTGAAGACCTTGGAAGCAATGCGTAACACTTGATTAACACATTGATGACAATGCGCATTGGTTCCAATGCGTCCACGTTTAAGAGTACCTGAGTTCACAGTGAATCTTGTTAAAGCACTGATTAGTACGATTTACAGAACTTTTCAATAAGAGGGATGTTTCTTTATTCTTCGAGGATAAAACAATTTATCTTCTGAAGAAATAGAACGTTTTATCGTCACTTTTTGTTTCTGAATGCACTGTGGTTGTTAGAGATTACCGCGATACCGTGAAAACCTTAAAATGTCAACGTTCTAAAATACTTTTAACTTGTGATGGGGAATAGGTCACAATAAGGAGAGCGATTTAGAAAAGTTATATATCGCAAAGCCTTACAAAACCTTACACGTCTGCACAGTTTTTACACTTTCAAGCGCTCTAGTTATCTAGAATCGCTGGCACGTGTAGAAACACCTGTGCGGTCCCGAAGCTGCTAAAAAAGAAATGAGACATATTTAAGACTCTTCTAATGAAGCACAGTAATAACATTTCATATAAAAAAGGATAAAAGGTAAAGCTCTCGGCGTTGATGAATTCCTTAGAGATGCGCCATGCAATCGACTTCATTAAGAATCGTTGAAGGTTATTGAATACATATCTGGCCTACATAATTATTCGCGGTGCCCTACCAATGTACCGAGCCAGTGCTGTATTATAACAAAAAAGTCTACTACCAATCTTCCGACCACGGAAGGATGAAAGACTGGTGTGCTCGGAGTGCGGGGATCGTTCCCACATGTATTGCAGCGCTCCTCCGACTATTGCGCTACACTCTCCCAAAATCTCATATATATTACCAAATAGTAAATGTAAGCAATGAGAACAAAATGAATTCATATAAGCATATGTATTATGCATAAATCGATTAACTTCGTTGTTTAAGAAGGCCACACTGGATTCTGCCGATCACACCGTTCTCGAATCGTTGAACAACTAACTGTAAAGATCGCTACCACTACAGGAACCTATTTACACAGAATATGCTCTATCGCGAAGAATATCCTCTATTTCTCAGTGGTATCATATTTTTTTAACAAATTAATTACACACAAAGTCAGATTTCTACCTGCAGAACGCGTCATCACAGATTACTGATGGTTTTGCCTCATAGTTTGCTCAAAAGTGATTGTAACATCTTCGTATGTCAATACTAACTCCACTCTTGTCTACCATAGATGACATAGATTATGAATGCTAGGAAGTAATAGCGGGAAAAAAATTGGACAGCAGCGCAGCAGACAATTAAATTCGACCCAAACTGAAAGTCAACCCATGAAAAAAAACATGGTGCAAAACAGAAAATACTATCTAAAAAGGATGACCGATTAAAACAAAGTGTCCTATCTATGCCTATGATGCCGGTAATAAGCCGGTTTTCACAACTACGACCTCCTTAGAAGAATTTTCAGTTTTTCAGGACACTGTTCGAAAACAACAGGTGAACAAAAAGAACATTTGAGTAAATTGCGAGAGAATCAAGGCAATTTTCACGGCTTTCCTCATTAGCCAGCCATGTTCACAGCTGTAATCGACTCTGAACTCGTTGAGTTGAGGTCGAACACACATGCATAATATGTCACTATTTCATCGATAACAACAAAAAAAAATATCGTATAGGTATGTCTTGACACGAATAATTTTCCCATTTCCGACTTTCTATTAACCTCGGTATTGATCAAGTAATTCTTCGTATTTTTGTTGAGCAAACGCGAGGTGTTATTATTCTTTGTTCACGATTAAGCTGACGTTTCGGCGGATTTCGCCTTCTTCAGAGCCTGGAAAGGTCAAGTTGATAGCAACCTTTGTTCACGATTAAGCTGACGTTTCGGCGGATTTCGCCTTCCTCAGAGCCTGGAAAGGTCAAGTTGATAGCAATCCACTCGGCCAGTCACATCCATAGCCAAAGAAACTCTAAACCAAGATTTCAATCACTTTGAACACATCTTTGCACACTCACCGCTTTCTATGAGGTTTCTACTAAGTATGTCGCGTGAAGACCAACGCACAGAAATCACGCGTAAGCATAATGTGCCCCTCCCATCAGAATAACAGTCTTATACACTGCCCTATATCACGCGTGATAACGAGGCATTCTTCCCTGCGGTTCATTTTCGGATTATTGAAATTAATTCAGAATGCCTCGAGAGTTTTGCGCGTTTGTGCTCTCGATTCCTGCGCGAGGATCGTAACCCGTACTTCAAAATCATCTCCCTACGTCCTATGCGTGTCCAGTGGAGCATTTGGCTTACGTTTGCCGACTAGGTGTTCCTTTATACGCATGCAAAAGTGGTCTACCCGTTTCACCAACGTATTCTTCCTGCACGCTTTACAAGAGATCAGATAGACTGTGCCCGAACACATGCAATCACCGTCTCTACCACTGGGGCAAATTATGCAATTTTGCGTTGCACATGGTTGGTCGTATGGGCTGTTACGAACTAGCTGGTGTCTCAGAGATTACTCGGTGGTATTTCAATTATCCTTACCGAACTCACTAGACCAGCAATTCTCAAACAGCGTTTTATAGCTGCGCTTACTTCATATGAAATAAAAGGCGGGATAAACGGGACCTTATTGCCGCTAGAGTTATCGTTGGGGTCCTGTAGTCTCTTCTACACCTATCCCGAGATACAGTTTCGTAATCATTAAAAATGGCTATTTGCCGCGCCAAGTTCTGAGACTCCTTTCTCTGCTCTCTTCCCGTGCACACGTTGGTTGCTGTTTGAAACATGTTTCTTATAAGCGCCCTTTTCGTGTGAGAGGGGTGAGAGGAGAGGTAATGTACCAAGATGTTTTTACTACTTGGCTTTCGGTACCACTTTGTAATGTAGCCATTTTCTGACAGGCGAATTTGGACGTTCAGGAATGGAAGCGATTTTTTTTCGGTTTCTTTCGGGTGAACTTGATATACCCCGACTGTACATTTAACAACTCGTAACATTTGTGCATTTCCTCTTGTGTTGAGCAAAGGACAAAACAGTCGTTTACATATCTACAATAGAGTAGCGACCCTAGATCAGTCACCGGTGCTTCCACCTTTGACATAAATGCAATGGCAAGGCTTGGAACCAGTCGTTGCGCCACTGCCAACCCTCTTATTTGAGCGTAGTAAAATCCGCCAAAAAGTCAGCTTATTCGTGAATAAAGAATAATAACACCTCGCGTTTGCTCAACAAAAATACGAAGAATTACAAGTAATTCTGATCATCTCACAAAAGCGACATTCTGTTAACCTTTGCATTGATTAAATAATCCACTGCTTTCTTGAAGGCAGAAACAAGGTTGCTAACAACAAGATTTAATCAGTACAATATGGGCTGTTTTGAAGACAAGCGATCTGATCAGCCAAACACTTTCATAACCTCAGCAGATATAATTTAATACGTAAACTTTCATTTGCATAGTAAAGCGTTTCTCTTAAACATTCATGGTTTTATTCTTTTTCAGCCTTCCAATTAATTAGTGGAGATCAGGTGTTAAATATCGCGAGGAGTATCTTGTGATCACATGTGACCTCGTGCCATAGGTCAGGCTGATTTCTTCCGACCTGAGCCAGGGACATTCCTGACCTACGTAAGAGTCTGTGCGACTAGTCTCCACCAACTAACTGTAAGGCTTACAAAGAAAAAACTAGTCGGCATTTAGAAGAGACTGTTAAACACGCGAATGAAAATTTATATATTAAGTTTCTTTCTGCTGAGGTTACGAAAGTTGACCTAGTAGATTACATGTCAACTTGACCTTTCCAGGTTCTGAAGAATGCGACGCCGCCGAAATGTCAACCAGTTTTGTACTGAATAAATCTCGTTATTAACATCTTCGTGTCTGCTCATCATAAAAAAAAACCTCAAAAAAACAGTGCATTCTTCTAATGACATTGAAAAACACCTTTTTGTCTCACCTTTTTGCGCTCTTCTTTTTTCGGCTGCCGCAATTTTTCGTCTATTCGCCTTACAATCCGTGCAGCACCAATCTAGAGGCGGAAGCCCTAGTTCAAGTCTGGCACATTCAAAGTGGTAGCATCGATCACAGTCTGCACACAGAACCAGCGACTCCGCAATAGCCTTGCGGCGACATGCGCGGCATCGAGCCTGAAGTTGAAGAAAATCTAGCGAAATAGACACGGAAAAATGAAACTCACTTGAAGTCGACTCTTATCCCACATAATCGCCGGTTCTAAAGTCGAAAGGAACAAACATATTGCTGGTATTGAGTCACACCGTAATAAGGCCTTCTGCCATCGTAAAAACACCGGTGTCGCCATGACGATATTTCGTCCATCTAAATTGTCCAAATGCAATATAATCAAAATTAATCCTTGTCAAACACTTACTTTCTTCTGTTTTCGTAACGCTGAATGGTTTCTGGAAAAACTTCAAACTTATGCATTGCACCAATTGTAGAAAAGCCACTGTCAACCTGGATGCATTGATATTTTAGAGCATTGGTAGCGAAATACTCAAGATTATTCACTGAGGAGTATCATACTATGAACCAGAGGCAAGAAAACCCTACTTCTGAATTTCCGTGAGATGCGGTAGTTCATTTTTTGTCCACATAACATCAGCCTGTCCTTGTGGTCCCTTTACTACAACATCTTGATTCATCAGGGATGAAACGTCACCAGTCTCCAACAAAAGCTGACGCCAGGTCTGCCGATCGACGTGCGAAGGTAACCGGCCCAACATTCCTTGTTCCATCAAAAAGTAAATAAGATAATAATGTAATACAAGGACTACAAAACACAAATTTGAATTCGTGATGGGTAAAAAGTCTAGGCAACATACTTTTTCTTCAAGATCAAGAAGTAATTCACGCATTTCAACAATCCAGTCAACTCCGCTGGGCATTTTTGCAGGATCAGGATGACTCACCATGAATAATAAAGAGAACTGTCCATTGGCTATTTTCGTCTCCTGAATAACAAAACTAGAAGAAAAAAAAAGCACCCATCATTCCAAAAATATTCCACAATAACGTATTCTTCACAGGAAAAATACCAACATCTAGTCAATATTTGGGGAATAACATGAAATAACGAGAAATAAATGTGTGATAATCGCAAATGATAACAAGAAGATAATAGGTAGATCCTCAGGAACACTTCATAAAAAAACATATCTCACCACTTTTTCCATAACCTGAGCTATACGTGGGCGATGGAAGGTAATTTCCTCTGCGAGATCGATTTCTCTCAAACCACGAGGATTACAAGCAGCAATGATCTGGAAGAGATTACTATGATACTCACAGATATAGAAAATACTAACACTACCCATGATAAATGCCGAAGAAACTATATGGACTGGAACTACTCCAATCTTTTTTTTTATTTTTTCATTCGACCAGTCTTCCACATCTACTGTGTGGATCTCAGCAGTCCTCGCATTCGATTCGTTTCCTAGCACCCATCATTCACGAAGGTCTTCCAACTGTTTACGTGTGGCTTCGGATGCTGTTTGAGGATTGTCACTTCATCTTGAAGGTCACTGAATGTTGGTCAAGTCGATTCTCCCTGGAGTCCTGAGAAAGCCGGGCTAGAGCGTTCTCACTTGGACTGCAGAAAGTGGTTTCTGTGTTATCCAGCGTGTAATCCAAAGCATATAGGTTATCCACCGTTTCTCCTACAATGTACTTCCACGTCGAAAACTACTCTTATGCAACCAAAGAAATGTAAATATTTCGTATTGAAACGTTTCGATGATGTTAAAGAATATCCAGTTTCAAAAAATTTCTATACTTCACCTGATCCACTTTATTTAACGAGTCAACAAATGTCCATCTCGGCCTCCTCTTCCTTCCTTCACCATGTACAACACATGTGCTCATATTTCCCGAACAACCCAGAATGCACTGACGAGCAGCCTCTTCACTACCATACTCACCCTGTAATTAAAATTTTTCTATTACAAGTGTTTTTATTCTTCCTAAAAAAAAAAAGAACATCATCAATATCATCATAATAACATACTAGGTGCTATTCTTTTTATCATTACAATAAACAAAGACAAGATTAAAGCAGAAAAAAACACTTACATAATCTGCCACAGGTGTCGCTTCTCCACAAACTCCAACATTGTCGGCATCAACGGGATTTTCCACGATCAAGCAAGGTAAACATTCGATTAGAAAATAATTTCTAAACGCCCGATCCCGTCCAAGATGGAGCTGTCCAGCGATCGCTGAGAAACAGTAAAATGAAAGAACAACAACTAGAACTCCTCAAAACTTAACTTTTGCATTCGCTCAAAATTAATCAATTAATGCAATTAATACAATAAAAAGTTAATACAAAAAGGAAAACGGGTTCAAGACTCACAGGGAAGCCACCAACCAATTTACAAACCAAAAACTCCAATATTATCTTCGCAACTTAACAGTTCACAAAGCGCTCTATTATGTAGCAGAGGCGTGGCCTACTTAAATCATGTCAAGAACTCTGCGCACCACCCACACAGCACTGGAACGATATCTTCTGAAATTTAATTTGCACTCACAACGCCTAACCGGAATGCGCAGTTCAGATCTTGGAAACTTATTCCATCTTCGGGAACGAGGGGAATATGCATCAACAGCGAAGCGCAGATGGGTCAGACACCTAATAAGGTGAATAGAAGGCATAGAGACGAGCAGAAGGGTGGAACCGACTCCAAGAGAATGCAAGCGTCCTCCTGAACAACATTATGGGCGGATGTGCCAGTGGTTAACGCCAATCTTCTGCATTAGCAGATGGAAACGATTTCACTAGAATGGAATTACCAATTGACGTCATCATGTTCAAAGTAGACCACCACTATGGGAGACGCCTGCTCGGAAGAGAAACGGATGGGCATTGCCCTGGGCCACGTACTACCTATGAAGACTGGTCATCAAACTATCTAAGTAGATAGCACATGTGAAAGTGAATAAAGTTGTAATTTGAAGTTTTCAATACATCTATATCATATACCTGCCATAAAAATGAGTAAATTAAACCTCACTGGTGAGATCATATATAGTTTCCAACAATTTATCTTCAACTTCCTGGACTTTCACATGCTGTAGCTCACGAGCGGTTATAATTTCATCATATTCGAGCTCATTGAAAGCAACACCAGCAAGTAACATCTGAAATAACAAAAAATGACCCTTTTCTTGAACACATCAATTAGACGACCACTAATAACAACCTGATCCAATTCGTCTCGATCAACTCGACGAGATTCTTGAATTAACTTCAGATTATGTTTGAGTTTCAATGTATCTTCACTTGGAACCGGCCGCTCTTTCACTTGTTCTTTTGCAGCTTCTTCTCCATGTTCTTCGACAAGTTCAAGTTCATATTCACGCGCTAGTCGTGCATCTTTTGCTTCCTAAAAAAATATAAAATAATAAAGCAGAAATCTGAAGACAGTATAGGGAAGAATAATTGCGGCTTCGAATCCGACATGGGGTCCAAGTTTTGTAAATATCACGCAACACCGCAGTTTAAAGACAGCTTATCAAAAATTATACTTTTTCGTGAAAAGACTCAAAAATTCTTTGCTGAGACAATATCGTAAAAATAATGTAAATAAAGTCTCAGAAACGAAACTGGTTTGATATCGCTCTGGGCAAACCAAGTCTCTCATCCCCTTAGGTAGGGAAATTGGTAAAGGATTTGTACGGGAAAAAATAACTCTCTGCAGTCCAATTCGGAAAGCTTTTGCCTCGCTATCAACAGCAGCCGAAGACACGTGAAAGATTAAAGGCCCGCGTGGATGAAGGATGCGACGGAACTAATCGAATGTGAAAAGTACTGGGATCAACGCAGTAGATGTGAAAGACGGCTCCGATAAAATAAAATAGAACCTCACCTGTTCTTGTGTGAAATCCCAGTTACGAAGTTTTTTTAACTCTCTACGCTGCTCCCATAGCTCGAACAAGCGATCATCTTGACGACTACGAAACTAGAAGTATCACACTCCGAAAACCGAGCAAATGACTTGTGAAGCCAACACAATAAGTAGTCATTGATCACCTTGTTGTAGCTTAGCAATTGATAAATAACGACTTTCATTATTTCCAAACGTTCCTCTGGGGTAAGATCGAAGACGGTTCCCTTAAAACTATTGGAACGACAATCACGCTGAAATAAATGACCCATAACAATGACCCACAATTCGTAACTTCTCCATTGTTTCTGGATGTTTCATTCGAAAGACGAAGCCCGCATCTTCATATCTGTAACGATAATTGGGAACTTTCTCTTTTTGGAATTAAATGAGTAAAAGACCTAACAACTAAAAATCGGATTAACAAAAAGGTAATTCCAAGAGAGGTAATTCTAACTACGTAATTCTGATGAATACAAATGATCCTAACTGAAACAGACATAGATCAAAAGCGAAGTAAATTCCTCCACATATTGCTCACCCTTTATAATTCCCTCTGGAAAAAAGCCGATGTCGATGAGTACTTTGACCAGTATAGTAGCCGGAAGTGAGCAGCACCAGTCGTATTGACTCTGTTAATGTCATCCAATCGGTAGGAATATGTCGAATTGATTGGCCTACAAAAAAATCGTTCGAAATTTAAACTTTAAACTGAAATGCACATGAAAAAGTTAAGTTACATGGAGCAAAATTGGTGACCACTTTTAAATTCGAACCAACTTATCTTGGTCTACAGTGAACTTTAGTAGTTCAAGTAAAATCCATTAAAGTCCAAACATTTTCGCAAACCAGCGAGCTTATTCTCTCTTTCAATCACAGTGAAATCCTGATTTTCGGGAGCAAGCAGAACGATTTTTCACCTTTGAACAAACAAAATTTCGTTCATCAAGACCTCACGAGGTTCCGCAATGTGTTATTTGTTTGGAACTGCGGTCTCGTCTTTGCTGGTACCGTAAATTTAAAAGCCATAGCTCTCGCCGTTGATCTATCTCTGAGGTGTGCACCATGCATTCGACTAAGCATCGCTCGGAGGTGATTGAATGCATATCTGGCCTTTACAATGACTCGCGGTGGTCTACCGATGTATCGAGCCAGTACTGCTATCTTCTCAGACAAGTCTGGTACCAATTTGCCAACTCCGGAGGGATAGAGAGCTTAGTGGGCCTGGGGCGCGGGATCGATCCCATGAGTATTGAGATGCACCTCCAACCACTGCGCGACACGCGCCGTAAATTTAAGAAACATAAACGTTGTTATCGAGAAAACAAAAACCGCCATCAATGTATTAGAGAAAAATTGCAAGCGAATGTTAAAAAAGGAGAAATAGAAAAGGAAACTTGTAGCAAAATCTCATATTGAAAGAAGATGGAGTTCAATAACCCATAACCCCCCGTTTAAACACCATAGTGGCCATTGCGAACTGGACTAAACGACCATACGGGCACTATTGCGTTCATATTGAGTTTAGTGAGTTCTACAGATACTTTCCTTACAGCCTTATGTAAATTCATTTGATAATTAACTGAAAACGGATCAAAACAGTAAAGATGATATAAAAAGAACCATTCTCCACACACAATGAATGATTTACAAAGACCTTTTCTTTTCGAAAAAACCTATGATCGATAATTTGAACAGCAATTAACTGTTCTTTCATCTCATCGTTATGCTCACCGTAACGAATCTATGCAGATAAAAAACAATAATATACGGTGCAAAATACTCCAGAAAGCTAACAGCAATGCATCTGCATAATGGACCATAGTAAAACACAGTAAATGGGGTAGCATGTATATCAATTACCGCTATAGAACAATAGAAGAAAGTCTCCCCTATAAATCTTTCGAGCCCACAACCCCTAAAGCGCTCTAGTAAAAATATTGCAAACTATTTTTCTTCGTCAAAAAACCAGTAAGTCCGTAGCCGACAAAAAATTGCTCGTAATCGGTTGGGCTAACCATGAAATTGGGGGCGGGTCGTTATGGGTTAACAGTGAAAATGATGAGAAAATTGGACAAACACTTGCCATGAGTGAGGCGAATTTCTTCGTGCAGATAGTTCATTTCACGAATTCGCTCGCCATGAATCTTGTGATCAGGGTCGCAGTTTTGCAACTGAATCAACGCGATTTCGTCCTTAGACGTCAAATCAGCTAAACTTGAATGGAGTTAGCACCAAGAAAAAAATATACTAGTTAAATTTCCTACCTTCGTCACCATCCTCCTCATCGGCTCGATCTGTCCTTGCGGACAGCAGGATCTTCATGAGATCAGCGAAAAAACTTTGCTGAGGATCAGAACAACGTATGGCCATGATCACATCGGTTAAGTTTACACGATTTGTACCTGTCCATAAAAATGTAAGGAATCAACACAAAACCAGTGCTTGAATAAAAAACACAAGAGACAAAGAAAATCAGTACTACAAGAAACGAAATCACAACTAGAAGGACGTAAAACTTACCTCTTACTTCTTTGATTGGGAGGAGTTCCTAAAAAATAGGTTACTACGGAGAAGAAATAATAATATTTAAAGATTCAGACATAAAAAATTCAGAAATTGAGTCCAATATTTCCTCCTGAAGAAATAAACATTTTCTAAAATAAACTTCATTTGTTTGCTATCTCTGCCAAACTGAGTTAGGGAAAGGCGAAACGAAGGACTCGCATGGTGTGGTGTTGAACGCGTTAGCCCCGTGAAAGGGTAACAGCGCGTGCGGTCCCCGCCGCAGACAACAGCGGTCCGTAATTTTGCAAATATCTTAGCATAATTGCGATTATATTTCATATAATACCATTAAAAATTTGCCATTAAAAAAATAGTATGCAGTATACGGTATACGGTATATAGAGGTATACGTGACCTCTATAAGAGTCCTACGATACGAAAATATTGACCGCGATCCAGTTAAAATCAACATGTCTTAGCAGATAGTGAGTTCTATTTACTGTAATAAAAACTTAGAATCTACAAATCTTGGTCTAAAGGATAAAAATTTTCTTGCCTTGCCATAATGAAATTCTGATTTTTTGGTGTCCATGAAATTTATTTCCTTCATCTCATTGTTTCTAACCTCACCGAACACTAAAGCAAATAAAAAGGCGGGATTCCGTCCGACATGGCAAGGCGGTGTTCTTCAATCTATCGTTTGCGTTTGTAACCATCGAAAATTTTGAGAACTTACATTTCATTTAAGTAGTCGTTTCGCCTTCCTCTCAGCCGTGTTATTGACCTATAGGTGCTGTCAGTAATCACCTGTCAACGGGATTGATTTGGATGAAGGACTAGTTTGATGCAGTGCTGAACGCGACGGCCCCCAAAAGGGTAATAGCGTATTCGGTCTCCACCGCAGACACCCGTGCTCCGGAGTTTTGCAAGTATCTCAGCAACATTATGCTTATATTTCACACATATTTCACACACTACCGTGCCATTAAAAAAGAACAAACAGTAAACAAAAAGCGATGACATTTAAGTTCACTTATCAATTTTCAGAAGTTATAATTCCAAACATATACAAGTTTGAATGGACAATTTATGAACTTATGTCTACAATTAGTGCAAGAAAGCGAACTCTCTTCTATAAATACGTATAGTTCTGAACTCTCGAAATACTCTACTGATCGAGAAATTATCGCCTACTGTCGAGAAAGCAGCTTTGCCGCGAATGTGTTAAAAAAAGAAAATGTATGATGAAAATTACCTGGAAAGCTGTGAAAAATTGCAAAATGGCAAGATATTCCGATAGCTCATCGTCATTCAACCATGGTGGAAGATTCAAAGTTGGATATACAGGAAGTGCCTGTAGAATTGTTCATAATTCGACAGACAGATTTATTTGATACTTTTAAATAACGACTAAGTGAAAGGAACACAAGCACCATCTTTGCTTCATTCATTACCTGAAAGAGACGTGAAGAAATATTTAAATGGACCTGGCCAAGCGCACTTTGCCTTGCTCTACCGCCTGGAGGTGTTACATCGAAGCGAACAATATTTCACTAAATATTTTCTCTATCCTACAACTAAAATCTTAGTTTTTGATACTAGTAAGGAGTTATACCTGATACAAAAAAGCTAATTGTTCACTTCGTTGATAACACTAACACAAAACTCGGAACCTCCGGTGGGTTTCGACCTCGCAGCTAACCGGACCGGGGACTTTCGTGCTATCCACCACACCAACCGAAGCCGGTGCTCTGTCGCTCTCTCAGCCATGCTTTTACTCTGTCAATGTTATCAGCAAGAGAGAACAATCATCAGCGAGAACAATCAGTAGAGTATAAATCGACGTTAGGCACAATTGAGCTGAAGCTACAGTCGAAATCACAATGTCTTGACTTATGTTTACAGCCGATTCGTTTTCTATGGTAGCGTGCGATGTCACCGAGATATTAATCAAGTTCAATGTCGATTTGTGCTCTCCCTTGCCGAGTGGTTGCTTATAGCACCGACAGAGTAAAAACATGGCTCATTGGAAGACAAAGCAAAGACTATGGTTGATGTGGTGGATAGCACGTGAGCACCCGTAAGAATAATCGCCGGTTCGAAGCTCAACTGACGTTCCGAGCTCTGCTCATATCTCAGCATCTTTGCAGTTGTATTTCATATCACACCATGACATGAAAAAAGGTGGTAAATAGAAGCTAAGACAAATAGTTCCTTTACGACTACATTCTAGATGCGATTGTTTTCTTAGACAACCAGAGCAGAATAAAAAAAACTCGTAATAGTTCCCAAGATCGACTTTCTCTTAACCTCGGCATTGGAATATGAATGTGTCGTTTTCTTGTTCAGCAATCGCGAGGTTTTTAAACAGCATACATTTACTTCCATAAAAACACAATACAATACAACGCTAGCTGACGTTTCGGCAGTATCGCCTTCTTCAGAGCCTGGAAGGGTATACTGATATACAATCTACTAGGCCAAACGCTTCAATAACACTCCCGAAAAGACGAAAAACTCTCTGGCAATTACATAATCAACAACTTCTCGAAAAACCCACCGCTTTTTTCGTGACTTCCAATGAGGAAGTTTAGAACAGCTGATTATAGTCGCATGTGGTTGACGACTGCACCATCCCACATCAAAAATCGATGCGAACGTACGAGATCAGGTCGCGTATGATCTCCGGGCATTCGTCCCTGCTATTCATTGTAGGGCTTTTGGCATTGATCCAAAAAGCCTCAAGGAGTTTTCGCGCTGGTGTTTTGGACTCCTGTGCAAGGATATTGACTTTCACTTCAAAATCGTCTCCGCTATGCTTTTGTATCCTATGCGTGCCTAGTGGGGTGCTTCGTCTTAGTTTTCGTTTGCCATCTAGGTGTTCTTTTATACGGATACACAAAGGTCTGCCCGTTTCGCCAATATATTCATCTCCGCAATTGTTACACGAGATCAGGTATATCGACCTGAACTCATGCAATCACCGTCCCTGCCGTAGGGGCAAAT